>BTHU01000007.1:4131671-4356671 GCA_036184795.1 Tokudaia tokunoshimensis | reverse complement strand
ACAAGCTCAACATCCTTATAAATTAGAGAACTGTATAATAAAACCAGACACTCAAAGTTAAATGGTAAAAAAAGCAAAACAAAACAAAAATTTTGAAAAAACAGACTATGCTCAAAAAGAAGATGAAAAGGGTAAGAATCCCTATGTAGATGATAGAAAGCTGTATCTGATATAGATTATATAAAGTTATATCTAATGAGACAACCAAGGAGGGAGGAATTTCAATGCAGTAAAAGATGGAATTGTTCCCACAGTTGCATTTGTTCTACTGTATAAACTGAACCAATATTTGTACAACAGTCCTTTATTAATGAATTCATCCATCATTTTCACTTATAAATGCCAGTAATGTGAACAGTCTCTTTTTACACAGATGTGGAATGTATATGTAAGGAACTGATGTGATGAAATGAGGAATCTCATTCATAGGCAACATTTAAGTCAAATCACCATGGCTCAAGCATGGATTTGCCATGTTTTGAAGGGCCAATGAAGATTCTCATAGTATACACAAGCCAATATTCTGAATGGTTCAGTATTGTGGGACAATTGATCATATATTACAAGTATCATTCTGGTACTCTTTGAAGGAAGGGTAAAGCAAGCAAACATTCTGATCTTACAAAATTTGTACTCCAAGAAATTACAAAATAGTCTGAGGCATCCATTGCCCAAGTCATACTAGACAGTCATCCATTATCCACAATGTCAGATAACAGTACAGTCAAGAGCCATGTGAGTCTTTGGTTTAGAAAATGAAAAACTTGGGGGCTGGTGAGATGGCTCAGTGGTTAAGAGAATTAACTGCCATCCCGAAGGTCCTGAGTTCAAATCTCAGCAACCATATGGTGACTCACAACCATTTGTAATGAGATCTGATGCCCTCTTCTGGTGTGTCTAAAGACAGCTACAGTGTACTGTATAATAATAATAAATAAATCTCAAAAAAAGAAAAGAAAATGAAAAACTCAGAAGATTGTAAGTCATTGCAAGAAGAAACTTGTTACTGTTGTTCTGATAAATGGACATATTGCCAAACTGCTTCTCTTTGTGCTGTATACAAGCTTCTCTCAACCTTGGCTAGAGAACTAATTTTTCCAACAGTTTCTGTAATAACTCATAACTTGTCAAACTACTGATAATCAGTGAATTCTGAAAGCTCAGCATTACATAGGATGTATACCACCTGTCCTCCCCTCGAAAGGTCAGGGGGCAGAGGAAAGATGAGTTGGAGGATGTAGAGGAGTTCTATGAAATGCTGCTTTCTGAATATCATCGTGAGTGAATTAACCCAATCACAAAGAACACACATGGTATGCACTCAGTGATAAGTGGATATTAGCCTGAAAGCTCAGAACACCCAAGATACAACTCACAGACCACATGAAGCTCAAAAAGAAGGAAGACCAAAGTGTGGATTCTTTGATCCTAATTGGAAAGTGGATCAAAATACCCATGGCTCATAGCCAACCAATAGAATGAACATAGGGTCCCCAATGGAGCAGCTAGAGAAAGGACCCAAGGAGCTGAAGAGGTTTGTAGCCCTGCAGGAGGAACAATAATATGTACCAACCAGTACCCCCCAGAGCTCCCAGGGACTAAACCACCAACCAAAGAGTACACGTGGAGGGACCCATGGCTCCAGCTACATATGTAGCAGAAGATGACCTTTTCAGACATCAATGAGAGGAGAGATCATTGGTGCTGTGAAGGCTTGACTCCCCAGAATAGGGGAATGCAAGTCAAGAAATTGGGGGAGGGGAGTGAGTATGGGGAGAGGGGATGAGATAGGAGATTTTCAGAGGGGTAACAAGGAAAGGGGATGCCATTTGAAATGTAAATAAAGCAAATATCTAATAAATAAAATAATGCTGCCTTCTGAACATGATACAGTTGTTGTACAAATGAACTCACTGAAGCTAGAGTTACCAGCACAAGGTCAAGCCAACCAGATTAATCAATACTCTGACAGGCAGTAGTAATGACTCAATGACTTACCGAAAAGAAGAGTCGAAGAAGGAGAAGGTAGGTGGAGAGGGAACATGTTGGGTTGAGTCAAAGAGGAATGAGAGGGGGAAATTAGGAGTAGATAATATTGAGATGCATTATGCACATGTATGAAAAAGTCAAATAATAAAATCAAAACTAAAATTAAAAAGGAAAAGAAATTGAAAAATCTGACTTACATTCTTGTACATACTGCCTCTATTCTTGAGGAAGTGAAACATCTTAGCTCAAGTCATAGAAGATACTGACTAATTCCTCAGAAATAAAATCTTACTTAAAATCATGAAGGACTCTGCTTTGAGATCTTTCACTAATGTTCCAACGATACATGTGGCCGTGCATCATGGATTGCAAATGTCTGTCTCTACTCTTAAACACTGAGACGTTGGACTACAGAATGTAGATAATAAGCAGTTTCTCTGGAACTGGTTCCCATAAAACCTTTAAGAACATTGCATGAAATATGCTGAATTAAAGAAAAAAAATGTGTAGTCAGAATAGACCCATGTGCTCGTTAACAAATCGTGCATCTTTGGAGCAACAGTTTGACCTATTGCTTCATGCTTCCAATGGCAGATTCTATTTGTCCTGTTCCTGCCTTGAGAATCAATAATAATGAGGTGCCTGATCAGTAGAAAGAATGAAAAATCAGAAGAAGAATGTACAGCACTTATTCTGCAAAGAAATTTGTCTGGGTTTCCAGGTTTTAGGTGACACTGTTCCACTTGCCTTCAACTTCGCTCCATGGCCAAATATTTTCATGGCTCAAATAGTAGAAAAAGACTGGATTCATATTTTAGAAGTAGTGATGTGTAGGGTTTTTAATTTGATTCATATTTGAAAATGTCTATTTTAACAAATTAAAATATCATCCTGAAGTCCCTCTTTGTGGAGAAATTAGTAAGCATTTAGACTGTAGAATCATGACCTAAACTTCCATCCTGGGCCTCACAGTTTTGGCTCAATAGAGCTACCTGCTAATCTCTGTACAATATTGTGAGACAATATCTCACAATAGGAATTTTATTTGAATCGACAATAAAGAAATCTGTGTCTGCTTATAGATATTCAAGATTCACACAAGATTTTCTCAATTTATTCTGAGAATCTGCTTATTGCTCCTTTCCTGTCTCTGCCTCTACCTCTGCCTACCTGGCCCTCTCCCTCCCTCTCTGCCCCTCTATCTCTCCTGCTCCTTCTGAGTATTTCTTTGCATAGGCAGAGTATCTCACTGAACCTACGACTTCCTGCTTTAGCTAAACTGGCCAGCAAGCTCCATTAATGGATCCTCTTGTCTGTTCCTCCCCAGTGATGAGATTACAAGTACATACAGCTATGCTCAGCATTTATGCAGATGCTAGTGATCTAACACAGGTCCTCATGCTGGTACAGCAAACACTTACCAACTGAGCCACCTCCCCAACCCAATTATTAATCTGTGTGTATGTTTAGTATTCACTAATTGAGCCAGACTACCTAGCCAGTGAGCACCAGGGAGCTTCCTGTCCCAGCTCCCCTCTGTGAGCTCTGAGTTTTAAAGTTGTACTCTGCCATGCCTGGCCTTTCTTTTTTTAAACATGACTCTTATGATCCAAATTGAGGTCCTGCACCAGCATATAACAAGCATTTCACCCACTGAGTCATTTTCCCAGTACTTGCTTATTGCTCTTTCTAACTTCTATTGTCTACATCTTGGCAATTCTAAAACTTAGGGTGTTTTGTCTTCCTCTGTTATAATCAAAGGGTAGTCTTTGGTAAACTTATAGGGTTTTTTTTTGAGTTAGGGTTTCTCTGTGTATCCCTGGTTGTCCTGGAACTTGCTTTGTAGGCCAGGCTAACCTTGAACTCGAAGATTCACCTACCTCTGCCTCCTGAGTTCTGGGATTAAAAGCATGAATGACCGCTGCCTGGTTCATCTTTAGTTGCCAAGCTTTCTAGCCTGCTTTCTCTCTGTTCTACTTTCTCTGAACATCTGTGGGCATATATATGTGTGTGTGTGTGTGTGTGTGTGTGTGTGTGTGTGTGTGTGTATACATATATATGTGTGTGTCTATATATATATATGTATATATAGATACATATATATATGTGTGTACCTATATATATCTATATATATAATATATAGATATATATGTATCTATATATACATACACACACATATGTATATATATATGTATATATATATATATATATCCATAGGGACAGGAAGCTCCCTGGTGCTCACTGGCTAGGTAGCTGGCTCAATTAGTGAATACTAAACATACACACAGATTAATAATTGGGTTGGGGAGGTGGCTCAGTTGGTAAGTGTTTGCTGTACCAACATGAGGACCTGAGTTAGATCACTAGCATCTACATAAATGCTGAACATATCTGTATGTACTTGTAATCTCATCACTGGGGAGGAACAGACAAGAAGACCCATTAATGGAGTTTGCTGACCAGTTTATATATATATAATATATATATATATGCAGTAATGACTCAATGACATATATATTATATATATTATATATTTAAACATATATTATATATAAATATAAATTTATATATAAATATAAATATATATATATTTAGATAAAAAAAGTTTAAAAAACTTTTTATAAAAGTTTTTTAAAAAAATATTAAAAAACAGTTGGGTAAATCAACATCTGATGACCCTAGCCCCTTAATTCCTAGGAAATAGGAAGCATACATTGTCTTTTAACATTGCAAAAGAATTGAGAGATCTGCCTGTCTCTGTTAACCACAGATGCTAAGCTAGCTGGGTGGGTGCTGTCCTGAAATTACCATTTCTACAGCATCTGGGCCTAAGTTTTACCTCTTTTCTGGACTAATCCTAAACTCAGGGATTTGTCTGTCTTTCTTTGTAAAAGCATAAATAAAAAACGTAGCTGGGTGTGATCTCCTGTAATCACCACTCCCTAAATCTCTTTATCTTCTTCCTTTCTATCTTTCTGACAAGTTGAATCATAGTGTAGATACCTCTGTTCCTTTGGATTCATGAAACCCCTCATATAATATATATTTCATCCTTTCTTGCATAGTTGAGAACCTGTGTTTTATAGGTATATAAATATAGGAAGAATCAGGTTCCTATATTGTATATTTTCCAACTTATGGTTTTAGAGTTCTTTTCCTTAGCATTAAGGGCTGTCCTAAAGGTCTCAACAGTTGACATTTTTCCAAAACATTAGCCACACCTTCTTCTCCTGGACTCTTGCTGTCTGATCATCATGGAGTCAATAACATTAACAAGAGAGCATTCCCTAAAGGAGGAATGTAAAATATATGCATTATTATATAAACAAACTTTAAACTCATGGCAGCCATTGACACTCAAGGAGACCAATGTCCCTGGATCTGACTAAGGGGCAGGAACCACATTATTCTATCCCCAACAAAGCCATGCTGGACCTGACATTTAGTAAACTTACGGATTATGACTACCTAGTATCAGCAAACAAAAATATATCATGAAGTCTTCCATTTCTTGTTGAATTGTGGGTATTTGTTTTTGGGGATAGTAGATGACTAGATTTTTGGAGGCAGAGGGTGATAAATGTTCTCACAATAAATACCTAAACCCCCATTATGGTTTATTCAATATTGTGAGGCTTGAGTCCACCTGAGAAATATTTAAGACAAGTTGAGTACTAATAATATTTCCTGTAGCATGTTGGAATAGTCAAATATGATTTTCTCTATATTGTCTCACATTTATTTCCATCTGCAAATAAATCCCAGATATTAATGCTTTCATGTATACTTACATATGACTACAAAAGTTTCACCAAAATGAAAGTATCATAAGTAAGCAGATAGTGATAAAGTATTGTCTGAAACAGTAAAATTCAGTAAACCCATTTAGTTATTCTTAAGAATTTTCTTATATGTTGTTAAATTTTCTCTGGATAGAGTTTGCTTAGAAAGACCTTCTTCATGGCATTCTTTAGCTCCTTGTTCCTGAGACTGAAGATGATGGGACTAAGGAAAGGAGTCAGGACTGTATAGGTGATGCCCATCAGAGTATCTCCTTCCAGAGACTTGGGGCCCTTAGGCTTGAGGTAAATGACAGAGGCAAAGCCATAATGTACAACCACCACTGTGAGGTGGGATGCACACGTGGAGAAAGCCTTGTGTCGACCCTCAGCTGATGGTATCTTCAAGATGGTGGCCACAATGAAGGCATAAGAGAGGAGGATGAGGAGAAAGCATCCCAGGAGGGCTGTGATGCACACCATTCCTATACCCTTTGCCACCTCCAATACATTCTCTCCACATGCCAGCTTCAACAGAGGTGGAACATGGCAAGCAAAATGGTGGATCTCATTGGGTCCACAGAATGTGAGATTGAAAATGGCTGCTGTCACCACTGTCCCCATGAATGAACCACCAACCCAGGACCAGGCAACGAAACAGGCACAGCCTCGGGGGCTCATGAGCACATTGTATCTCAGTGGGTGACAGATGGCCACATAGCGGTCATAGCCCATGACAGTGAGTAGAAAGGAATGGGTGAAGCCAAATGTGAAGGAGAAGAACATCTGGCTGGCACAGGCCAGAAAGGCGATGGAATGGAGTGCGGAGAGCAGGTCAGCCAACATGCGTGGGATGATGGCAAAGGTGTAGAAAATCTCAGAGATGGAGAGGGCACACAGGAAGAGGTACATGGGTGTGTGGAGACTGTGTTCACTCCAGATGGTGGCCATGATGAGCAGGTTGCCTAGCAGTGTGAAGAGGTACATGAGCAGGAACAGCAGGAAGAACATCAGCTGAAGATGAGGGAAAGTAGAGAAGCCAATGAGGATGAACTCTGACACAAAGGTGTAATTTAGCCCCAACATGGCAGCCATACCTGAAAGGGATGAAGGAATATCACTAACTAATTAGGATTAGGTGTGCTAGTGTGAGTGTGAGTGAGTGTGTGTGTGTGTGTGTGTGTGTGTGTGCGCGCGCGCGCGTGCATGCATATGCATGTGTGTGTGTGGTATATTTGCAAGTGTTGCGGTGAGCTCCATTGCCTGTTGCTCATGCAGGATAGCCAGAAGAGGGCACAGAGTATCCTCTATTAACTCCTTTGAGGCAGGACCTTGCTCTGAACCCGAAGATCAAGCTTTATTGCCTAGACCGGGAGCCAGGAACTTACAACAGTGTCCCATCTCTGTTCTCTGTGCTACAAGCTACAGGACTGTGTGTACAGGATCCCTGACATGTTATATAGGGCTGGAATCTAAACACTGGTTCCTGTGCTTTCAAAACAAGTGTTCTTAACTACAGAGCTGTCTTTCCAGCCACATATCTTCATGTTTTCATGGCCACACAATACTTTCACATGTGGATACACTTCTCCTGTTACTGGACATTTGAGTTATTTTGTCTGTCTTGCTACTGTAAATAAATAGTTTATCAGTGTACATATTCATCAAAATCTAAACCAGATGAAAAGTTGCCAGGGTCTGGGACAAAAGGCATGACTGATAATGGGTAAATAATTTATTTTGGAGGTATAAAAAATTTTTGTCACTGAACAGAAGTATTGAGTTCTATGACATCACAGTTATGCTTACTATCATTGAATTTTACATGGTGCTTATATTTCTGATGGTTTGTTTTAAAATGAATAATTAGTTTTATTTTTCTACTTTAAAATTTTTCTAACAGGACTGGAGAGATGGCTCAGCGGTTAAGAGCACTGACTGTTCTTCCATAGGTTCTGAGTTCAATTCCCAGAAACCACATGGTGGCTCACCATGTAATGGGCATCCGATGCCCTCTTCTGATGTGTCTGAAGATAGTGACAGTGTACACACATACATGAAATAAATAAATCTTATAAAAAGTTAAAAAAAAATTCATACAAAGTAACCAGTTTCCTTATGACAATTTCATACCTACTTGGTTTTGGGTGACCCTCCACCATTTCCCTGCCCCAGATCACCAATGATCCCTTCCAACTCTCATATCCCCACTTCCACTTCAATATCACATGTGTTCCATTATCTTTCTTGCCCCGTTTCCTTAAAGCCTCCCTTACCCTTCTCATGAGCGCCTTTCTAGTTTTCTGGAATTCATCAACACTTGCACCCATATAAAGAAAAACTTTTTACATTTTCTTGAAGCTTTCATACCTTTATTTTTCTTTATGAGTGAATCAAATTCCATTGTCTACATTTCTATAATATGGCAGCAATAATCAGAATTATTAATATTCTTGATTGCATAATGAAAATTGCATAATCTATAGGGCACATGATGTATACATGTGTGTGGGGGGGGTGTGATACAGTATGATTAAATTAGTCCATGACTATACCTTTACCTCTACAATTTGAGTATGTGTTTGTGTGGTGTTATAGGAGGGTACTTTGTGTGGTGTATGCATGTGTGCACAAGTGTGTGTAGATGTATGTGTCTATGTACATGTGTGGAGCCCAGAGAAATATATCAGTTGTCTTCCTCTATCACAAACTGTTCAATTACCCCAAAATAAGGTATCACTGAACTTGAAGGATTTAGTAGGATTTAGCAATGTCAGTTACGCTTCCTGTCTCTACTCCCATCCCCAGAAATGAGTTATACCTGTGCACAGCCTAGCTTTTTAGATTGGTACTGAGATTAAAACTCAGGTCCACCTCTCAGCCAACTCCTCAATTCTTTAACTTATTTTAGTTTTCTTCAGTGTCAGAGATAAACTCAGAACTTTATACACTCCAAGCAAGCACTGAATTATTAGGCAATACCCTGCCTGCTCTGTATTTTATGGAGAAACTTTAAAAATTTACCTTTTAGTGATTTTGAACTATATAGCACATGAGTTTTTTAAATATAGTCACCCTGTTCTGAAAATAGGTCTTTTTTTTCTGCAATAGGTCTTAATACCTATTCCTTAATTATAGCCAAAACTTTGTTACCCATTAACCAACAAATTTCTATTCCCTCATAACTTACCCACCTAAATGGCAAATTTTGTCATGTTTAATTTTATCACAATAAGAAATCCACTCTAAGATCAACAATTGGCAAATGGGACCTCATGAAACTAAAAAGCTCTGTAAGGCAAAAGACACTGTCAATAGGACAAAACAACAGTCTACAGATTTGGAAAAGTTCTTCACTGACCTTACATCCAACAGAGGTCTAATATCCAAAATATATAAGGAACTCAAGAAGTTAGACATAAACAACCCAAATAACACAATTAGAAAATGGGTTATAGAGCTAAAAAGAGAATTCTCAACAGAGGAATATCAAATGACTAAGAAGCACTTAAAGAAATGTTCAACATCCTCAGTCAGTAGGAAAATGCAAATCAAAATGAAACTGAGATTCCATCTTACACCTGCTAGAATGGCTAAGAACAAAAACTCAAATGATACAACATTTTGGTCAGGAGGTAGAGCAAAGGGAACACTCTTACATTGCTGTTGGGAGTGCAAATTTGTACAACAACTTTGAGAATCAAATTGTTGGGCTCTCAGAAAACTGGGAATAGTTTTACCTCAGTACTCAGCTATAACAATCCTGGGTATATACCCAAAAGATACCCTACTACACCACAGGGACACTTGTTCAACTATGTTCATAGCAGCTTTTTTTTGTAGTAGTAGTCTGAAACTGGATATTTTTCAACTGAAGAATGGATACAGAAAATGCAGTTCATCTACACAATGTAATACTATCCAGCTACTAAAAACAAAAACATCATGACTTTTGCAGACAAATGAATAGAACTTGAGAATATCATCCTGAATGAGATAACCCAGAACCAGAAAGACGGGTATGGTATGTAGTCACTTATAAGTGGACATTAGCCATAAAGTACAGGAAAACCATATTAAAATTGACTGACCCAAAGAAACTGGGCAATAAGGAAGTCCCTAGGGAGGGTGTGCAAATCTCACTCAGAATGGGAAACTAAATAGTCATTGAAGGTGGATAGAAAGGGGGAACTAGGTAGGAGACAGGGTGAGGAGGTGAATGAAGATGGTGATCAGGTATGAGGAGCAGGGAGAGCAAGGGAGGCCTGGAAGTGAGAATAGAAATCAGTGTGGGCATCTCTGGGGCTAGCTGGAGGTCTGAAATGGGGGAAGATAACAGGAGTATGTGGGTGAGCCTAGTGAGATTCCCACCAGAGGGGAATATAGAGACTGAAGTGGCCACCTCTTGTAGCCAAGCAGGACTTCTAGAGGAAGGAGGGGGACATCAATCCACCCACAAATTCTTCAACCCAAAATTTGTCTTGCCTAGAAGTTGTGCAGGGATAAAGATGGAGCAAAGACTGAGGGAAAAGTCAACTAATGACTGCCCCAACTCAAGACCTATCCCATGTGAGAGAACCAACCCCTGACACTATTGATGATACTCTGGTATCTCGCACACAGGAACCTAGCATAACTGTCTCCTGAGAGGCTTCATCCAGTAGCAGATAGAGGCATATGTAGAAACCCACAGAAAAACATCAGGCAGTGTTTGGGGAGTCTTGTGGAGGAATGGAGGATAGAATTGAGCAAGCCAGAGGGGTCAAGGATACCACAGGAAAACCTACAGAGTCAACTAATCTGAGCCCATGATGGCTCACAGAGCCTGGGCCACTAGCCAGAGAACATGCAGGGGCTGTACCTCACCCCCCTACACATTTGCAGAAAATGTGTCGCCTGGTCTTCATGTGGAACCCCTAACAAGTGGAGCAGTACTGTCTTTGTCTCTTTCCCTGCCATTGAATCCCCTTCTCCCTGTCTGGTTGGGCTCAGTAGGAGAGGGCCCCTAGTCCTGCTGAGACTAGATGTCCCAGGGTGGGGTGGTACCCAAGGGTGAGACTTGGAAGAGAGGAAGTTTATTTCCCAGCACCTATATGGTAGCTCACAACTTTCTATAACACCAGTTACAGGGGATATGTTGCCCTGTTCTACTTCTGTAGGCACCAAGCACACATATGATACACATACACACATGCAAACAAAACACTCATACACATAAAATAAAAATAAATCTCTTTTTAAAATATGGCTAAAAAATACCTTAAAGAGGAGGGTTTTGTTTATTTTATGGGTTTCAGTTAGTTGTCCCACAGTTTTGGGCCTTGACAGCATCTCATGGCAGAAAAGGAAAGAGGAAGTTTAGGGGCTGCCTGCATGTGTATAAAAGAGAATGGCAAGCAGAGACAAAGGTCCCACAATTCTCTGCAAAGATACCCTTCCCCAATGTCCTAAAACCTTCTGCTAGGTCTCAAATCCTAAAGGCCATCTGCAAATAGTGTCATGCACTGGTATCCATATCTTCACTAGGTGAATTTTTGAATGCTATTTCAAACTTAAACTATATCACATCTCTCTCTCTCTCTCTCTCTCTCTCTCTCTCTCTCTCTCTCTCTCTCTCTCTCTCTCTCTCTCTCTCTGTGTGTGTGTGTGTGTGTGTGTGTGTGTGTGTGTGTGTGTGTGTGTGTGTGTGCGCCCGCGTGTGTATATGAATGATGTGTTCAGATGCAGGAAAAGGTTAGAAGAAGGTGTCAGTTTCCCCATAGCTTGTTGTGAGGCATTCATTATGGGTTTAGGGAACTAAACTAGACTCCCCTGAAAGAGTAGAAAACACTATTAACTACTGGGCCATCTCTCTAGTTTCTGGTGAATGGTTTCTTCAATCAGTTAAGGTCTTTGGTCAAATGTACAAGTTTATCATCAGAAGTCAATGAAGAACTTTGAGTACATTGGTGAATAGTGGCTGTGTTCCCCAAATACCAGCACTTTTTAGTTTATTGACTTTGATTCCAGGTATCACTTAAACATTTTCCCAATTTCAGAATTGGCACCTTCCAAACATGGTAATTCCAATGACCTCACACATTCTTGCTACTCTGAGATCATCAACTGAATGGATTTTGGAAATAACAGCCTCTAAGAAGAAATTGAATGGATGACACCAGGACATGTGTCCTTTGCCCTCATACAGTGTGTAAAATGCATAAAGAAAGGTTTCTCAACACAACTCTGTTGAATTTAGAACCACATAATTTATTCTATGACGGGCCCTTCCATGCCTTGAGTGGTGTTTAGCAACATCCCTGGTCTCTACCACACAGAAGGCACAAGCTGCTGACCAACTCTGACAAGAAAACATCTCCAGAAAGAGAAACATTTTTCCTGGTTAAAATATCTAACCTATGGGCGGTGGTGGCGCACACCTTTAATCCCAGCACTTGGGAGGCAGAGGCAGGAGGATTTCTGAGTTCGAGGCCAGCCTGGTCTACAAAGTGAGTTCCAGGACAGCCAGGGCTACACAGAGAAACCCTGTCTCTAAAAACCAAAAAAAAAAAATGTATCTGACCTATATGGAATACAGTTGCCTCACTGGTACCCTTCCTCTGCACAAATTGCTCATGGTCCCCTTCTCCAGTCAGCAAATACATGTTTCTCTTTAAGACACAGCTTCAATGTCTATAGAGTTTCTGTGGACATTATATTCCCAAGACAGATTTAGTCACTCTTTCCTAAGTGACTATAACACTCAAAGTTTATGACTTGGTGATGTGTCCATCAATCTGTATCATGCTGGAATCATATCTGTTCCTGGAGCTGGATTATGTTTTTGTATCAGTGACTGATGTAACAATAATACTAATACTGTGTACTAAACAAAACATTCCCATAAGAATATCTGTCTTTTTCTGGATTTGTCCTTTGTACCTCCATGCACCTAGTACTATGTTCGGCATCACCCATGTAGTTCTTGAATTTTTCTCCTGACACTGGGAAGTATCTTCTGTGTTCCCAGTTATCTAGATGACAAGGGGGATTCCCACAGAGAGCTTACCACTTTGCTAGGACAACTGTGGAGCACTGGGGCGAATGTGACTTAGGTCATGCTGGTAACAGAGTTTGTCTTTTCTTGACCTCTTGTTATACTTCTCATCACTTACTAATGATTGTTTTAAAACTTCAAAGGCTGCACTCAAGACAAAGATATTCTTGACCAATGACCCAAGCAATCCATAGAAAGGGAGAACTCTGTGATGAGAGCAGATCACACCTGGGGAGGATGAGACTGGGGTCTTATATGTCACTTACTAGCAAGACAGGAACTAGGGTACCTACTCATTCAGAAAACTGCAAAACTAGGGAAAGAATAAAAGATCTATGGCTTCCTGGAATTGTCAGAACAAGGAAAGAGGAAGAGACAGAGTGCAGAGGATTTTTTAAAGGTGGTGAGAGTATGCTGCAGGTCATGATAGTGACCACATATGCAAATTTGTCCAAAACTGGGAATGTACAACACCAAGAGTGACACCTAGTATAAACAAGAAGTTCAAGAAAAGTAACACAGAGAGAGAGAGAGAGAGAGAGAGAGCGCGCAAAAGGAAACAGAAAAGGTGGGGTGGGGTGGGGTAGACAGAACTGATTCTTACAGGAACTCATGAATGGCGCCACTTTGATATCTAGATACTTGAAGACTTAGTCCGATATGGATAAATCCTACATAGAAATGACCACAGTATTTTTCAAATTAAGCATTAGAAACATTTTAGAAAATATCATTTATTTTTAAATTTATAACGCATTTGATTGGTTAATCATTATATAAATCTATGCAAAATAATGAATATTTTGCTGCATAATATATATTAATAGAAGGTGTCATGTTTAAGTCAAACTCTTGGCCATATAGTCACCTCAGCTGCTTATCAATTTTTGTGTTGTAGCACATGAAATGTTCTTCTTGACGCATGTGACAGATTTTTCAATGAATAGAGCCACTCTGCTGTATAATACATCATGAAACACAGTCCTCTCATCTCATTTGTTACCTTGGACCAGCAATTCTGCACTCACTCCCTTCAAACAAGCTTTGGACAAGCACTCACACAAGCCACAGACAGGCAAATTCTGTGACTGCAATGATATAGAATATAACAAAGTTGAACTCAAAGAAAGAACGAGTGAGATGACATGGCTGGGCCATTTTTTTTAATAGTGAGACCTGTGCCACTAATTCTGACATGCTGATTTTCACATATCATCAAATATTCTCTGAGGAACAGTTCCTCTTTGAGAACCAACAGTTGACTCTGCCTTCTCTCTAAAATCTCATCTTTCCCTTCCTATTTCCACATCATGGACATCTCTTGGTTAAACTGCTTTCCCTTTTCTCGAATCTCAGCTATCTCTTCTTTCTTTTCATCTAGATGTCACCTCCCCCCCTCCTCTGAAGTCCTTATTCTTTATTCCCCATGGAATTAGCCTCTCAATTCTCAAAGTAGTCTGCCTTCTATATGCCTTTCCCCAGTATGCTACTGGACTCTGGCTGCATGGACCAATGTATGTTGAAATGCAAAGATATCCTGGGTAAGAAAATCTGCTCTTCTCTTTCTGCAAGTCAGTTTTCTTACCTGTCCAACCATATACCTTATGAAGGAGGAGATTCACACAGTCTTGATGAGCTCTGGCTCATATACTTGAATTTCTTGAAGAGTTGCATAGGCAGGTGGCTTCTCTGGGTTACTAGCTGTTGCTGGCTTCTTCTCAGATTTCTTCTGGTAAGGTGGATGAGAGGAAATGGTGACTTACTTGAGAGTCCACGCTCTGCACCTAGTCCCTTTAATAGAAATTTCTGATGGAAAATGTCTATGCATGTAGAAACTGCACTGGTGTGGTTAGGGCCAGCTTGGCAGAGGGCTTGAAGAAGCCTGGTCACCATTATTTATCCCATGTTATCTGCCCACTGCCTGTTCTGTCTGGCTGGGGTCCTGCTGCCTTTGCTTTTGCTACAGGAAGCCCAAGGCCCCTAGGGCTCTTCCAGGGATGAGGCAACCTCAGGGAATCTGTGTCCTCCTTCCACCCCCCACCCCCCCCGCTTTCCAGGAGTGAGTCAATTACCTGAGCTTCTCTGAGGCTTGACAAAAGACTTAATTCTCAACAATCTGGGGATTTGGATTACTAGCTATAGTAGTTTATAGGAGAACAGCCCTACAACTGTCCAGAGGGTCAAGAGGCTGCCTACTATACTTCCTACACTTTCCTCCTTCCTCATCTTGAATTTCTTGTTCAGGCAAGAAGTATTTTAAGGTTTCATTTTAATTCAAAGAACTCACGTGCTTATTCATTTTCCTTGAGCAATTCAAGTGCTACAAATAATGCTGAGGGCCAATTTGCCAGTAGCGATCAAGACATTATATGATATTTTGTGGGAATCCTTTAAAATCTTTTTTTAACAATTATTTTACATATTTATTTATTTATTTGTTTGTTTAGTGTGCGCACCATAAATACACTTGTGGAGGTCACCTGGCTCGTCACATTTAGAGCTTTACATATGCATGGCATATGAATCAACGGAAGCCTTTAAAATGAGATTTCTCATCTTCTTGGGCTGGAGAGATGGCTCAGCCATTAAAGGCTAGGCTCACAACCATAAAATGAGATTTCTCTAGATATTATAATTGCACTTTTGAGAGTTATATACTTTATATAATAGATTTCCGTACATAAGTCAATGGGGTTGACATACTTCTAATGTTCAACTAACACTGCTATCTAGATCAAAACATTTTTTAATATATTTTTATTGAATATAATCTTCATTTTCATTTCAAGTGGTAAAACCTTTCCCAGTTTCCCCCCTCCCCAAAACCCCCAACCCCTCCTCCCACTCCCTGTCTCCAAGTATATGCCCCTCCACCCGACCCACTCCCACCTCCACCCCTCCATTTCCCCTTGTTGGGGCATCTACTTAGCCTTCACCTGACCAAGGACCACTCTTCCCACTGATGCTCAACAAGGCATTCCTCTGCCACATTTTTGGCTGGAACCATCTGTACCCCTTGGTTGCTGGTTTAGTCCCTGGGAATCCTGGAGCGTATAGGTGGTCAACATCATTGTTCTTCCTGTGGGGCTGTAAACCCATTCTGCTCCTCCTGACCGCCCTCCAACTCCTCCTTTGGGGACCCCATTCCCAGACCAATGGTTGGCTACTAGCATCTGCGTCTGTATGTGTAAGGCTCTGGCAGGGCCCCTCCGAAGACAACCATGGCATGCTCCTTTTGGTAAGCCCTTCTTGTCTTCCATAGTAGTGTTGGGGCTTGGTGGCTGTTTATAGGTTGAATCCCCAGGTAGAGCAGTCTCTGGGTTGCCTTTACTTCAGTTCCTGCTCCACACTTTGACTCCATTATTACTCCTGTATGTGTATTGTTCCCTTTCTCAGAGGAATCCAAGCACCCCCACTTCAGTCCTCCACCTTCTTGAGCTTCCTCTGGTCTGTGAATTGTAACTTGTTTATTTTGAGCTTTTGGGCTAACATCCACTTATCAGTGAGTGCAAACCATGTGCGTTCTTTTGTGTTTGGGTTACCTCGTTCAGAATGATACTTTCTAGTTCCATCCATTTGTCTAAGAATTTCATGAATTCATTGTTTTTAAATAGCTGAATAGTACTCCATTGTTTATATATACCACAGTTTCTGTATCCATTCCTCAATTGAAGAGCATCTAGGTTCTTTCCAGCTTCTGGCTATAATGAATAAGGCAGCTATGAACATAGTGGAGCACGTGTCCTTATTACATGTAGGAGCATCTTCTGGTTATATACCCAGGAGTGGTATAGCTGGGTCCTCAGGTAGTACTATGTCTAATTTTCTGAGGAGTTTCCAAACTGATTTCCAGAGTGGTTTTACCAGCTTGCAATCCCACCAACAATGGAGAAGTGTTCCTCTTTCCCCACGTCCTCTCCAGCATCTGCTGTCCCCTGAGTTTTTTGTCTTAGCCATTCTGACCGGTGGGAGGTGGAATCTCAGTGTTGTTTTGATTTGCATTTCCCTGATAACTAAGGATGCTGAACATTTCTTTAGGTGCTTTAGAGACATTCGAGTTTCCTCACTTGAGAATTCCCTGTTTAGCTCTGTACCCCATTTTTTAATAGGGTTATTTGACTCTCTTGAGCCTAACATCTTGAGTTCTTTGTATACATTGGATATAAGCCCTCTATAAGATGTAGGATTGGTAAAGATCTTTTTACAATTTGTTGGTTGCTTTTTTATCCTACTGACGGTGTCCTTTGCCTTACAGAAGCTTTGCAGCTTCAGGAGGTCCCATTTGTCGATTCTTGTTCTTAGGGCATAAGCCATTGGTGTTCTATTCAGGAACTTTTCCCCTGTGCCCATGTGTTCAAGATTCTTCCCCACTTTCTCCTCTATAAGCTTCAGTGTGTCTGGTTTTATGTGTACATCCTTGATCCACTTGGACTTGAGCTTTGTACAAGGAGATAAGAATGGGTTAATTTGCATTTTTCTGCATGCTGACTGCCAATTGATCCAGCACCATTTGTTAAAAATGTTCTCTTTTTTCCACTGAATGTTTTTTAGCTCCTTATCAAATATCAAGTGTGTGTGTGTTCATATCTGGGTCTTCAATTCTATTCCATTGATCTTCCTGCTTGTCACCATACCAATACCATACAGTTTTTAATCACTATTGTTCTGTAGTAGACCTTGAGGTCAGGGATGGTGATTCCCCCAGATCTTTTGGTGTGGAGAATAGTTTTTGCTATTCTGGGTTTCTTGTTATTCCAGATGAATTTGAGAATAGCCCTTTCTAGATCTATGAAGAATTGATTTGGGATTTTGATGGGAATTGCATTGAATCTGTAGATTGCTTTCGACAAGATGGCCATTTTTACAATATTGATCCTGCCAATCCATGAACATGGGAGATCTTTCCATCTTCTGAGATCTTCTTTGATTTCTTTCTTCAGAGACTTGAAGTTTTTGTCATAGAGATTTTTCACTTGCTTCATTAGGGTCATACCAAAGTATGAAATATTATTTGGGACTATTGTGAAGGATGTCATTTCCCTAATTTCTTTCTCAGCCTGTTTATCCTTTGAGTAGAGGAAGGCTACTGATTTGCTTGAGTTAATTTTATATCCAGCCACTTTCCTGAAGTTGTTTATCAGCTTTAGGAGTTCTCTGGTGGAAGTTTTGGGGTCGCTTAACTATACGATCATATCATCTGCAAACAGTGATATTTTGACTTCTTCTTTTCCAGTTTGTATACCTTTGACCTTTTTGTGTTGTCTGATTGCTCTGGCTAGAACTTCAAGTACTATATTGAATAGATAGGGAGAGAGTGGGCAGCCTTGTCTGGTCCCTGATTTTAGCAGGATTGCTTTAAGTTTCCCTCCATTTAGTTTGATGTTAGCTACTGGTTTGCAGTATATTGTTTTCACTATGTTTAGGTATGGACCTTAGATTCCCGTTCTCTCCAAGACTTTTATCATAAAGAGATGCTGGATTTTGTCAAAAGCTTTTTCTGCATCTAATGAAATGACCATGTGGGTTTTTTCCTTGAGTATGCTTATATAGTGGATTATGTTGATGGATTTCCGTATATTGAACCATCCCTGCATCCCTGGGATGAAGCCTACCTGATCATGGTGAATTATAGTTTTGATGCATTCTTGAATTCGGTTGGCCAGAATTTTGTTGAGTGTTTTTGCATCTATGTTCATGAGGGAGATTGGTCTGAAGTTCTCCTTCCTTGTTTGGTTTTTGTTTGGTTTTGGTATAAGCATTATTGTGGCTTCATAGAATGAGTTGGGTAGTGTTCCTTGAGTTTCTATTTTGTGGAATAGTTTGAAGAGTATTGGTATTAGCTCTTCTTTGAAGATCTGATAGAATTCCCCGCTAAACCCATCTGGCCCTGGGCTCCTTTTTGATGGGAGACTATTAACGACAGCTTCTATTTCCTCAAGACTTAGGGGCTATTTACATGGTTTATCTGATCCTGTTTTAACATTGGCACCTGGTATGTATCAAGAAAGTTGTCGATTTCAGCCTGATTTTCAAACTTTATTGAGTATAAGTTCTTGTAGTAGGATCTGATGATTTTCTGAATTTCCACAGTTTCTGGTGTTATGTCTCCTTTTTCATTAATGATTTTATTAATTTTGGTGGTACTTCTTTGCCCTCTGGTTAGTGTGACTAAGGGTTTATCTATTGTGTTGATTTTCTCAAAGAAGCAGCTCCTGGTTTTGTTGATTCTTTGTATAGTTCTTTTTGTTTCTATTTGGTTGATTTCAGCCCTGAGTTTGATTATTTCCTGCCGCTTACTCCTCTTGGATATAATTGCTTCTTTTTGTTCTAGAGCTTTCAACTGCTCTGTCAAGCTGTTAGTGTAGGCTCTCTCTATTTTCTTTTTGGAGGCACTCAGAGCTATGAATTTTCCTCTTAGCACTGCTTTCATTGTTTCCCATAAGTTTTGGTATGATGTGTCTTCATTTTCATTGAATTCTAAAAAGTCTTTAATTTCTTTCTTTATTTCTTCTTTGACCATGCTTCATTGAGAAGAGCATTGTTCAAAGACCACGTGTATGTGTGTTTTCCATTGTTTTTGTTTGCGCTTAAGCCTTAGTCCGTGGTGATCTGATAAGGTGTATGGAATAATTTCAATATTTCCGTATCTGTTGAGGCCTGTTTTGTGACCAATTATATGGTCAGTTTTGGAGAAGGTGCCATGAGGTGCCGAGAAGAATGTATATTCTTTCACTTTATGGTGGAATGTTCTATAAATATCTGTTAGATCCACTTGGTCCATAACTTCAGTTCGTTTCACTGTGTCTCTGTTTAGTTTCTGTTTCCATGATTTGTCCATTGTAAAGAGTGGGGTGTTGAAGTCTCCCACTATTATTGTGTGGGGTGCAATGTGTGCTTTGAGCTTTAGTAAAGTTTCTTTTACGAATGAGGGTGCCCTTGCATTTGGAACATGGATGTTCAGAATTGAGAGCTCATCTTTGTAGACTTTTCCTTTGACCAGAATGAAGTGACCCTCCTTATCTCTTTCTGACAACTTTTGGTTGAAAGTCAATTTTATCCAATATAAGAATGGCTACTCCAGCTTGTTTCTTGGGACCATTTGCTTGCAAAATTGTTTTCCAACCTTTGACTCTGAAATAGTGACTGTCTTTGTTACTTAGGTGGGTTTCTTGTATGCAGCAAAATATGGGGTCCTGCTTATGCATCCAATCTGTTAGTCTATATCTTTTTATTTGGGGAATAAAATGCATTTCTTTAAGGGATTTTTGTGATTCTTCTTTAAGAGCTTCTACCCTTTGACCCACGTTCTCATTTATTTCTTTAAGGGAGTTATTTATGTCCTTCTTGAATTCCTCTAACAGCATCATGAGAAGTGATTTTAAATCCAGATCTTGCCTTTCCGGTGTGATGGGGTACCCATGACTTGCTGCTGTCGGAGAGTTGGGTTCAGGTGGTGCCATATTGCCTTGATTTCTGTTAGTAATGTTCCTATGTTTTCCTTTTGCCATTTGGTTACCTCTGGTGTTGGTCCTGCTGTCACTGGCTGTTGGTTGGACCTCCTGTGAGCCTGCAAAGCTATTTCTGCCCCCCCTCCCCCGATTACTGGGATTCCCCTGGCACCGATTCCAGAGGGGCTGTCCTGCTCCTGAGTGACTTTGGAGCCCTGATGTGCCTTGCCCCAAGCGATGTTATATTGGGGGATCCCTGCACATCCGAAGGCTCAGTGTAGTCAATCCCCAGAACAGAGTTTGCCAAGGGGCGGCTGGTGCTCCCTCCCAGTGCGGGTCCCTCTGCAGGGCAGATGTCCCACAGCAGAGCTGGCGCGTAGGTGACCGCAGAACTGCCCAGCTCTTGGAAGCAGAGAGCACACAAGCTGGCTGAGTCCCAAGAGATATTATGCTTGATTGTCCCTGCGCCTGGAGGTCCCAGTTGCCCTGTTGTTGGAGCAAAGATTGCGGAGTGCACTGTGCACCCTCTAGGCGCAGATCACTCTGCAGGGCAGATGACGCCAGACGACCACAGAGCTGCCCCGCTCTTGGGCGCAGATGGAAGCCCAACAGGCTGTGTCCCAAGCAATGTTATATTGGGGAATCCCTGTGTACCTGGAGGCTCAGCGCAGTCAATCCCTGGAGCAGAGGTCGCCAAGGGGAGGCTCAGGACTATTTTTTCTTCGAGACAGGGTTTCTCTGTGTAGCTCTGGCTGTCCTGGAACTCACTTTGTAGACCAGGCTGGCCTCGAACTCAGAAATCCTCCTGCCTCTGCCTCCCAAGTGCTGGGATTAAAGGCGTACGCCACCACTGCCCATCTCGGAACTATTTCTTACTGAGTGCCCCGCTGCAGCTGGTAGATCAAAACATTTTTATTAGGGATGAAGACAATTTCTTCCACTATGTGGAAATCAAAATTACGTCATCAAGATTGGTAGCAAGAGACTTTATCACACACACACACACACACACACACACACTCACACATGTAATATACACTTGCACACATAAATAGAAATAAAAAGAATATTTCAGCATCCCAAAGGGAAACTTCATTCCCACAAGCACCCACTCTTTTCAGCCACTGGAAATCTCCAAGTTTGTTTCTGCCTATGGAATTGCCTATTTGGGAACATTTCACATAAATGGAAGTGTGAGAATTGTAAACTTAAGTGCCCCCCTTATTTAGCAGTGCTTTCAAAGTTCTTTCATATATATAATGTATTAGTAATTCATTCAATTCTGTATTTGAATAACACCTGCTGCATGGATCTAACACTTCTTTAAACCACTGTAAGTTCTTTCTATTTTTTGACTTGTGAATAATGTTTTTATAACCACTAGTATATAATCATATATGTGCACATATGTATATATGTACTGTGTGTGTGTACGTGTGTGTGTATGTGTGTGTGTGTTCCACAGCATATACATGGAAGTCAAAAGACAACTCCTTACACTACGTGAAAATCAAAATTAGGTCGTCAGGATTTGCAGCAAGAGACTTTATCTGCTGATCACCAAAGACTTGTTTGAATTAATTTAAGTTCTTTTAGGTATATAAACAGGAGTGAAAAATACCACCCTTCATTTTGTTTCTTCTTTACCATCAGAGATAACCACAGATCAGATGGTAGCTTCTGGTAAATGACCATATGACTATTTTTCCATACAAAATATTTGTACAAGGACCTGATGGCCTTGTTGGTATCTTCTAATAACTTGTCTTTCCTCTGAACATTTTTAAGTAAAATTTGCATTGACCAAGATATCTCAACATTTCTCCCTGACCTTCTGGACATGTCATGCTTTTTGGTAGTGACCAAATTGTGATTAGCTGGAAGTTCAGCAGCATTCCTTCTATCAAATATCACCAGAGAAGCTTCGGCCTGAAGCAGTGAAGAATTAATTCAAAGACCCCCAAATGGACAGTGTGCAGAGAGTGAGAGACTTCATAGCATTCCGTCATGAATGGGATGTCTTATCACACCTCTTCCCTCTAGTCTCCAGGATCTTTGTGAAAGAGGAGGCAGAAAGATTGTAAGATCCAAAGGTGATGTATGACTCCAAGAGAACAGTGTCTTACAGACACAACAGCACATATGAACTCAGAGGCTATAGCATCACACACAGGACCTGAACAGATTTAATTCAGATGGAGTTCTAGCACAGAGAGAGTCCCACTCCTAAGAAACTATTTGCAATCAATACCTACTGGCAATGGGAAAATCAGTTTTATCCAATGGATGTAACTGTGTACATTAACCATACTCCATAACAAGCACCATCTCAGGAGTTGTAGCCAACACAAAACAAACTCCATATAGATTTCCATTTTGTTTTGGCATGTTTTGTTTCATTGTTTGTTTTAATTTTTGTTCTAGTTTTTTTTGAGAGAGAGAGAGAGAGACAGAAAACATATGAAATTGTGTTTCAAGACTAAAAATGTAAATAGAAGCAATAAATAAAACATAAATGGAGGCAGCCCTGGAGATGAAAAACCTAGGAAAGAAAATAGGAACTACAGACACAAACATCATCCAAAGCCAAACATCAGGCAGAACTCAAGGAGTCTTATGATAGAGTGAGGGATAGAAATGAGCAAGTCTGAGGATCAAGAACACCACAAGAAGACCCACAGATTCAACTAACCCAGGACTATGGGGGCTCACAGAACCTGGGCCACCAACCAGGGAGCATGCAGGGGCTGGATCTAGATCCCCTACACATTTGTAAAACACTTCATATAGGTCCCCAAGCAATCAAGTGGGTGCTGTCTCCATCTCTGTTCCCTGACATTGAATTCCCTTCCTCTGTACTTGAACAGGCTGGTTGGGTCTCAGTATGAGAAGTTGTGCCTAGACCTGCTGGGACTAGATACCCCAGGGAAGTGTGGTGAAGTGGAAGTTTATGAATATGTTAGGTAATACAGACTCACATGTTGCTTTGCTAAAGCAAGACCCACAGGAGGACACATGATGTTTGCAGAGAGTATAAATAGGACTTAATGTCTCAATGGACAGTGAAGGGGCCCTTGCACAGCTAACTTTGTAACTCTTAGTTGGTCTAGAGTCTTTGTCTTTGTTGATCTTTGCTTCATTGAAAGAGACAAGGCAGAGAACTTCTCCTGGTCCATCCCACAGGTTCCTGTCACTATGGTTGCTTCTGCTGGAGCATGCCACTCCTACTGATTTGAGTTTGTTGTCCTGACACTACTGAGCTGGACTGCTGATATCCTGACAGAGATTGGAATTGCCTCAAAAAACTACGTCTAAACAGGTTCACATCCCCTCATCCTATTTACCATCTTTTCTCCCTTACTTTTAGATGGTGGGCTAGAAGGGGATCAAAGCATTTGAGAGTCCCTATTATAAGTAGGTTTTAAATAATCTAAGCCTACAGCATGATACCCAAGGGGAGCTCCCCTTACCTGAGGAGAAGGAGAGGGGCAATTTGGGGAGGGATTTATAAGGGTGGAACTGAGAAGAAAAGAGGGTGGGGCTGTGATTGGAACATAATGTGAATTAAAAAAGAAAATTTGCTAAGGTTAATCAATTTACATATGGATATATTTGTATTGCTCCTTAGTTTTGACATGATGGTTTCTTTTATTAATGCAAATTATCTTAGACTTCTCCTGAGATTTTAGAAAGCCTCTTCTCTCTCTCTCTCTCTCTCTCTCTCTCTCTCTCTCTCTCTCTCTCTCTCTCTCTCTCTCTCTCACACACACACACACACACACACACACACACACACACGTGTGGGCAGTGAAATATAAAATAAAATCTTTTAAAAATGTTTAATACATCTGAAATTTCATCTAGACAGTTTAGAAGCTTAAAGGAATTGTAATGATGGAAAATATTCTTATAATTAATTATTTTAGTATCATCAAGATGATTTTTTTAAACATATGTATAAAATTCCACAGTTCCTCAAACACTTTTTACCCTGGTGTCACTAGCAAACAGATGCTACTAAATGCAGGTTGTAGTGTCAGTGTTTAAATTAAGAAAATGAGAGGATGATCCACATGTGTGGATCCCCACATCTGTATGCCAACACTCGTGAGGCTCAGTTAGGAGCACCTTGTGTTCAAGCAGAGCATGGAATATATAGCAAAAGAGAGAAAATTGTAACAAAAAATTAAACATTGCCTAATATATAAAGGCAAGCTTCTAAACAGCATAAATGAATAAAACTAGGAAATGCTTTTACATTGTCAGTGAAATTGTTTAGCTGGTAAAGGCAATGACTACCACACCTAAAAACCTGAGTTTGATTCTGGAATTCACATGGTCAAATAAAAGAACCAACTTTCCTAAATGTCCTCATTCCTCAACATGTGTGCCATGGCATGCATGCATGCCTCTTGCCCCCAAAATAAGTAAATAAATAAAAATTAAATATTTCAACACTAAACTATTGGAGATCCTATATCAGTATAAAAAAAGATTAAAAAAGGAAGAGAATAGGTGTCCAGTCTTAATAGATTGAAGTAAAAATAGAAAATTTATGACAGAGGTGGTCTCATACAATCATGGCAAAAATGACAGCACATGAAGCATAAACAAGCTAATACCTACATGGAAAGATGCATTATATGTCCCTCTATTCAGTGGATAAAAATCAATTCACACTTAGAAATGGAAAAGCTTAAACAGAGTATTTTGCCAACTATGATGGCACAAATGTGTAAGCCCAGCACATACACACACAGCCACACACACACACACACACACACACACACACACACACACACAGGCTAAGACAAAGCTCAACTGCAGCCTTGACTACACAGTTAGACGACATTGAAGCTTTATCAGGACTGAAGACACAAGAGACCACAACTACTTGAGAGACTGAGGCAGGAAGATCCAAAATCCTGAAAGAACACTATAAACCCCATTAGTCCTCATTTAAGGAGCCCATTTGTCTCCATTTTGAGGACCAGGACTGATTTCAAAAAAGGCCACAAGGCAGAAGCTTCAGGAATAGAACTTAAGTCCCAGAAACTAGGTCATAAGACACCAGCTCTAGGAACAACCATAAAATTCAGAAGATTATAAAACACTCTCCCAAAGAACAGCCTGGGGATAACTACAAAAATTGGGAAATATCTTATCTCAGAATGGGCCATCTGTACTGGGCAGCCCCACTTTATCACATGATTGAATGCTCATGATCACCGGTGACACCCTAGCACCCACCAATGAAATTTAGGTCACCTAATCTTTCTATAGCATTTCCCAGTTCCCTATAAGAAGGCCTGTATACCTTTACCTGGGGTTTCCATTTCAAAGAATGTTTGAACCCAACATACTGGTTGTTTCTGCAGAATAAGTGGTCTTTGTTTTTGCATACTATCTCTGTCTGGGGTCTTCCTTCAGCAATTTTTGGACCCTTACAATTCAAGGCCCATGTGGGCTACAGAGTAAACTCAAGGCAGGCCTAGGCAGCACAGTGAGAATTAGCCTTGCATCAAAAGTTAAAGTGATTCAGGGGAGGGGGGAGATAACATGGAGGTAGAGGTCTTGCCTAATATACATGAGGCCCCTGGTTTAATCCTCTGACCATAAAAACAAAAAGAAGAAAGATCCTCCAAAGAGATAGCTTCTAGATCCAGTAAACTCACATTCTTATGTAAGATAGAGAAGGTTTTAGATGTCTCAATTATTTGAAAATTAAATACAACATATGTTGATTATATTCATTCCTGTCCTCCAGCTCTTCGCACTTTCTCAGCCACCTCCCTACACTCCCAACTTTGTGTGTGCATTCTCTCTCTCCTTTCCTCATGCCCCCATCTCCACCTACCTAAAGGAGTCCAGTTTGTCCTAGGCTAGGGGCCGACCCAGGAGTAACATATTACACCACTCAAGAAAGCTGACTTTCCCTTTCCCAGCAGCCATTAAATGCCAATAGCTCCTCAGCTAGGAGAGGGACCTCATGACCCACAGTCCTGCAAACTGGGATTTTATCTGGCATGAGTTTGCTCAGCCTTGTGCATATAGTCATAATCAGTATGAGTTCATGTGTATGCTCATCCATTTTGTCTGGAAAGCACTGTTTCTTTAAAGTCCTCTACTACCTCTGGGTCTTAGAATCTTTCTGCTCCTTCTTCACAATAGATTTCTGAGAATCCCCTTCTTGAGGGGAGGGCTGTGGTTTAACTATCACAGTTAGGTCTGAGCACTCTTGTAGAGAACTTCCACAAACACTTTAATACAAACAAAATGGAAAAACAAAATATATGAAAAGAAAAAGAGAAGAAGATAAATCAGGAAAAAAGAAATCTGTGCTATATTCGATAGAAAAAAGTTGGAAAGCAGCATAAACCAATAAATGAACACATGAGTAGCAAATGATCTAATCTCAAGATAAAGCACCATCTGTTTTTTAATTAGATATTTGCTTTATTTACATTTCAAATAGTATCCCCTTTCCACATTAACCCCCGAAAAGTCCTATCCCATCCCCTCTCCCCCTGCTTACAACCCTCTACCCCCACTTCCTTGACCTGGAATTCCCCTACACTGGGGCATTGAGCCTTCATAGGACCAATGGCTTCTCCTCTCATTGATGTCTAAAACGACCATCCTCTGATATATATGTAGCTGTAACCATGGGTGCCTCCATGTGTACTCTTTGGTTTGTGGTTAAGTCTCTGGGAGCTCTGGGGGTACTCGTTGGTACACATTATCATTCCTCTTATGGGGTTCCAAAACACTTCAGCTCCATGGGTCCTTCCTCTAGCTGCTCCATTGGGGACCCTATGCTCACTCCATTGTTTGGCTGTGAGTCATGGGTATTTTGATCCGTCTTCGAAGAAGGATCAAAGTATCCACACTTTGGTCTTCCTTCTTCTTGAGCTTCACGTGGTCTGTGAGTTGTATCTTGGGTATTCCGACCTTTGGGGCTAATATCCACTTATCAGCGAGTATATACCATGTGTGTTCTTTTGTGATTGGGTTACCTCACTCAGGATGATATTTTCTAGCTCGATCCATTTGCCTAAGAATTTCTTGAATACATTGTTTTTAATAGCTGAGTAGTACTCCATTGTGTAAATGTACCTCAATTTCTGTATCCATTCCTCTGTTGAGGTACATCTGGGTTCTTTCCAGTTTCTGGCTATTATAAAGAAGGCTGCTATGAATATAGTGGAGCATGTGTCCTTATTACATGTTGGAGCATCTATCTTCTGGGTATATGCCCAGGAGGAGTATAGTTGGGTCCTCAGGTCAAATTTTCTGAGAAACAGCCAAACTGATTTCCAGAGTGGTTTTACCAGCATGCAATTCCACCAGCAACGGAGGAGTGTTCCTCTTTCTAGACATCCTCTCCAGCATCTGCTGTCCCCTGAGTATTTGATCTTAGCCATTCTGACTGGGGTGAGGTGGAATCTCTGGGTTGTTTTGATTTGCATTTCCTTGATGATTAAGGATGTTGAACATTTCATTATGTGTTTCTCAGCATTCTGGTATTCCTCAGTTGAGAATTTTTTGTTTAGCACTGTACCTCATTTTTCATCAGGTTATTTGGTTCTCTGGAGTCTAACTTCTTGAGTTCTTTGTATATATTGAATATTAGCCCTGTATCAGATATAGGATTGGTAAAGATCTTTTCCAAATCTGTTGGTTGCCATTTTGTCTTATTGACAGGTCCCATTGGTCAATTATTGATCTTAGAGGATAAAATCAATATTGGTGTCCTATTCAGAAAACTTTCCCCTGTGCCCATGTGCTCCAGGTTCTTCCCCGCTTTTTCCTCTATTAGATTCAGTTTATCTGGTTTTAAGTGGAGGTCCTTGATCAATTTGAACTTGAACTTTGTACAGGGAGATAAGAATGGATCAATTTGCATCCTTCCACATGTTGACTGCCAGTTGACCCAGCACCATTTGTTGAAAATGCTGTCTTTTTTTACTGGATGGTTTTAGCTCCTTTGTCAAAGATCAAGTGACCATAGGTGTGTGGGTTCGTTTCTGGGTCTTCAATTCTATTCCATTGATCTACTGTCCTGTCATTTTACCAATACCATGCAGTTTTTATCACTATTGCTCTGTAGTATAGATTCAGATCAGGGATGGTGATTCTGCCAGAAGTTCTTTTATTGTTGAGAATAGTTTTCGATATCCTGGGTTTTTTCTTATTGCAGATAAATTTTGAAATTGCTCTTTCTAACTCTATGAAGAATTGAGTTGGAATTTGATGGGGATTGCATTAAATCTGTAGATTACTTTAGGCAAGATGGCCATTTTTACTATATTAATCCTGTGAATCCATGAGTATGGGAGATCTTTCCGTCTTCTGAGATCTTCTTCAATTTCTTTCTTCAGAGACTTAAAGTTCTTGTCATACAGATCTTTCACTTGCTTGGCTAGAGTCACACCAAGATATTTTATATTACTTGTGATTACTGTGAAGGGTATCCTTTCCCTAATTTCTTTCTTAGCCTGTTTATCCTTTGAGTATAGGAAGGCTACTGATTTATTTGAGTTAATTTTATATCCAGCCACCTTGCTGAAGTTGTTTATCAGGTTTAGGAGTTCTCTGGTTTAATTTTTGGGGTCACTTAAGTATACTATCACATCATCTGCAAATAGTGATACTTTGAGTTCTTCCTTTCCAATTTATATCCCTTTGACCTCCTTTTGTTGTCTAATTGCTCTGGTGAGGACTTCGAGTATGATATTTAACAGGTAGGGAGAGAGTGGGCAGCCTTGTCTAGTCCCTGATATTAGTGAGATTGCTTCAAGTTTCTCTCCATTTAGTTTGATGTTGACTACTAACCAGTATATTGCTTTTACTATGTTCAGGTACAGGCTTTGAATTCCTGATCTTTCCAAGACTTTTAACATGAAAAGATGCTGAATTTTGTCAAATGCTTTCTTAGCATCTAATGAAATGATCATGTGCTTTTTGTTCCATTGAGTTTGCTTATATAGTGGATTTCTGTATATTGAACCATCCCTGAATCCCTGGGATGAAGTCTACTTGATCATGGTGGATGATCGTTTTGATGTGTTCTTGGATTCAGTTGGCAAGAATTTTATTGAGTATTTTTCCATCGATATTCATAAGGGAAATTGCTCTAAAGTTCTCTTTCTTTGTTGGATCTTTGTGTGGTTTAGGTATCAGAGTAATTGTGGCTTCATAGAATGAACTGGGTAGTGTTCCGTCTGTTTCTATTTTGTGGAATAGTTTGAAGAGTATTGGTATTAGGTCTTTTTTTTTTTGAAGGTCTGATAGAACTCCAAATTAAACCCATCGATTCTGGGCTGTTTTTGGTTGGTAGACTATTAATGATTGCTTCTATTTCTTTAAGGGTTATGGGATTGTTTAGATCATTTATCTGATCCTAATTTAACTTTGATACCTGGTATCTGTCTAGAAAATTGTCCATTTCATCTAGATTTCCCAGTTTCATTGAGTATAGGCTTTTATAGTAGGATCTGATGATTTTTTGGATTTCCTCATTATCTGTTGTTTTCTATCCCTTCTCATGTCTGATTTTGCTGATTTGGATACCATCTCTGTGCCCTCTGGTTAGTTTGGCTAAGGGTTTATCTATTGTGTTGGTTTCTTCAAAGAACTATCTCCTGGTTTGGTTGATTCTCTGTATAGTTCTTTTTGTTTCTACTTGGTTGATTCTAGCCCTGAGTTTGATGATTTCCTGCCATCTCCTCCTCTTGGGTGTATTTGCTTCTTTTTGTTCTAGAGCCCTCAGATGCACTGTCAAGATGTTGGTATATACTCTTTCCAGTTTCTTTTTGGAGGCACTCAGAGCTATGACTTTTCCTCTTAGCACTGCTTTCATTGTGTCCCATAAGTTTGGGTATGTTGTGCCTTCATTTTCATTAAATTCTAAAAAGTCTTTTATTTCGTTCTTTATTTCTTCCTTAATCAAGTTATCATTGAGTAGAATGTTGTTCAGTTTCCATGTGTATGTGGGCTTTCTGTTGCTTTTGTTGCTATTGAAGACCAGCCTTAGTCCATGGTGATCTGATAGGGTGCATGGGATTATTTCAATCTTCTTATATCTGTTGAGTTCTGTTTTGTGACCGATTATATGGTCAGTTTTGGAGAAGGTACCATGAGGTGCCGAGAAGAAGGTATATTCTTTCAGATGAAATGGTCTACAGATATCTGTTAAATCTTTTGGTTAATAACTTCTGTTACTTTCACTCTGACTCTGTTTAGTTTCTCTTTCCTTGATCCATCCTTTGATGAGAGTGGGATGTTGAAGTCTCCCACTATTATTGTGTGAGGTGCAATGTGTACTTTGAGCTTTAGTAAAGTTTCTTTTATGAATGTGGGTGCCCTTGTATTTGGAGCAAAGATGTTCAGAATTGAGAGTTTACCTTGGTAGATTTTTTCTTTTGATAAGTATGAAGTATCCTTCCTTGTCTTTTTTGATTACTTTAGGTTGAAAGTCAATTTTATTAAATGTTAGAATGGCTACACCAGCTTGTTTCTTGGGACCATTTCCTTGGAAATTTGTTTTCCAGTCTTTTACTCTGAAATGGTGTCTGTCTTTGTGCCTGAGGTGAATTTCCTGTATGCAGCAAAATGCTTGGTCCTGTTTATGTATTCAGTTTGTTAGTCTATGTCTTTTTATTGGAGAATAGATTCAATTGATATTAAGAGATATTAAGGAGAAGTGATTGTTTCTTCCTGTTATTTTTGTTATTAAAGGTGGAGTTATGTTTCTGTGACTCTCTTCTTTTTGAATTGTTAAAAGATTATTTTCTTGCTTTTTCTAGTGTGTAATTTCCCTCCTTTTGTTGGTGTTTTCCATCTATTATCCTTTGAAGGGCCGAATTTGTGGGAAGAAATTGTGTAAATTTGTTTTTGTCATGGAATACCTTGGTTTCTTCCCCTATGATAATTGAGAATTTTTCTGGGTATAGTAGCCTTGGTTGGCATTTCTTTTCCCTTAGGGTCTGTATGACATCTGCCTTGGATCTTCTGTCTTTCATAGCCTCTGGGAAGAAGTCTGGTGCAATTCTGATAGGTCTGCCTTTATATGTTACTTGACCTTTTTCCCTTACTGCTTTTAATATTCTTTGTTTGTTTAGTGAATTTGGTGTTTTAATTATTATGTGACAGGAGAAATTTCTTTTCTGGTCCAATCTATTTAGGGTACTGTAGGCTTCTTGTATGTTCATGGGCATTTCTTTCTTCAGGTTAGGGAAGAATTTTTTTCTATAATTTTGTTGAGGGCATATACTGGCTCTTTAAGCTGTAAATCTTCACTCTCTTCTATGCCTATAATCCTTAGGTTTGGTCTTTTCATTTTGTCCCGGATTTCCTGGATGTTTTGGGTTAGGAGTTTTTTGAAATTTGCATTTCCTGTGACTGTTGTGTTAATGTTTTCTATGTTATCTTCTGCACCTGAGATTCTCTCTTCTATCTCTTGTATTCTGTTGGTGATGCTTGCATCTATGACTACTGACTTCTTTCCTAGGTTTTATATATGCGGAGTTGTTTCCCTTTGTGATTATTTTGTTTCTACCTCCATTTTTAGATCTTTGTTGGTTTTGTTCAATTCCTTCACCAGTTTGGTTGTGCTTTCCTGTAATTCTTTAAGGGCTTCTAACTGTTTACCTGTGTTCTCCTGTATTTTTTAAGGGAGTTTTTTATGTCCTTCTTGAAGTCCTCTGTCATCATCATGAGTTGTGATTTTAAATCCAAATCTTGCTTTTCTGGTGTGTTGCAGTATCCAGGACTTGCTGTTGTGGGAGAACTGGGTTCAGATGGTGCCATGTTGTCTTGGTTTCTGTCGGTAATGTTCTTGCATTTGCCTTTCACCATCTGGTTATCTCTGGTGTTAGTTGGTCCTGCTGTCTCTGGCTGGAGCTTGTTCTTCCTGTGTGCCTGCCAGCCTGTCTCTGCACCCGTGTGAGCCCAGCTCCCCCTGGCACAGAGGGCTGTGGCTTAGCCCACCTCTTGAGTGCAGATGAAGCCTGGAAGGACCCTCTCCCAGATGCTCTGCCACTACCGTGTTCCCTGCACTCCTGTCTGTGCCCACCTTGTACAGTCAGTGGAAAGAAAATGGCGATCTCACCTCCAAACCCGGGAGTCAAAGCACTCCCTGCAGACCAGTTCCTCCCTGGTAGGATCAGTGCAAAGCATCATTTCAAAAACAAATCCATAGCCTGATTAATGAACTAGCTCAGGAAAATGTAAGTTTTAAAAATCATAGCAAATGTGCAAAAAAAAAAAAACCCTAATGGATGAATGATTATGTTGTGTCTTAAATGAGAAATATTCCCCAGAGGTTTCATAGGTTTGAATATATCTCCAGCTGGTGATACTGAAGGACTTTGGGGGCTTTCACCAGCCTTACACCCACTTGTCTCAAGTCAAGGCTAGGCCAAGTTCCATTCTCTACCCACAGGAACATTCTTGAGTAAAAAATTCTCAGAAAAACCACAGAATGTACTGACTGTCTGGAAAGTATGGAAAGGTAGAGTTCAAGTGCATATCATGATCTGCTCATTCTTGCTAGCCAATAGATTTAAAGGTCAATATGCTTAGCCTATAAGTTTGATCTGTAACCTTGCTGATGTAACCTGTGCCCCTAAAAAAAGTATAAAAATGCTTGTAATAACCATTCGGGGGGAGTTGCCTTCTAGTCACTCGCCTTGAGCAACTAATTGAAGGTCAACCAGGACATGCCGGAAAATAAACCTCTTGCTTTTGCATCTATCTGCATCTTGGTGTCTTACTCAGGAGCATCTTGAAGTAAGTACCACTGACTGTCAGAGTCTTACAATACTGTTTGGAAATGTTGTGGAATCTTCATGATTCAGAACCTTATTGGGAGAAATGGATCACTGGGAGCTAGTCTTATGGCTTAGAAACTACACTACTTCCCGCCACCTTTCTACCAATGTGGCCAGCCAGATTCTCACTTCCACATCAGTTCCTTCACGTATTTTAAGGTGACTAGAAATAATAAAGATTTTCTCAAACTGCTGACATAAACAGGATTTTCTCCCCAGTATGAGTTCTTTCCTATTTGTACTGAGACTTTAATTAATATTGTTTGCATATATAGGGGCTGTCTTCATTGTGACGTCAATGTTTCTATTAGTTACTGAACAAACTGAGTGCTTTCTTACATTGTTTATATACTTAGGATTTCTCTCCTGTGTGAGTTGTCGAATGTATTTGAATCAATGGGAATAATTTCACATATTGCCTGTAAAAGAAAGAGAGGGGGAAATCACCAGGTGTGGGACATACTAAATCCAAATAAAAATGAAAATTCCCTTAAATAGTATTCCCTACCACTTGCCAGTAAATTTCATGTTCACTTTACAATCATCTGTTTTTCTGCTTTTAATTCTTCTACTGAAAAAGAAAAACAACACATCTTCTATCCACTATCAAAAGGACCTAAAGCACAGGTGGTAGGGAATAAGAGGGAAATGGTATAGATTTTTTTAAATTCCAATTTTACATGAAATTAATTCGGAAAGGGGGCTCTTTTGGTGGAAAAAAAGAATCACTGAGGGACCAAAGAGCCACATTCCCAGCACTCACATGGCCTCTAATAACCTGTCTGTAACTAATTACAGGGGACCCAAAACTCTCCCCCCTGGGCTCCTGGAGCACTTTGTGCATAAGATGTACAAATACAGATACAGGAAAAATATCCAGAGATATTAAATAACAATTCTTAAATCTTTTTGAAAAAATTAGACAAGACATGAGAATAAATGGGACACTTTCAGAGAAGACTAGAACCAATAAGATGGGAAAGTGTAACCTGAGCAAAGTCCATGAAGGGACATATGAAACACTCACAATCAAGTCCATAGTAATATTGTACAGAATAAAAACTCATAACCAAGCCCATTCTATCAACTGGACATTAACAAACAACAATAACAGGGACAGAAGGTGAAACTACTCAAGAACCATCAGAGGGATGAACTAAGTAAGCAGGGTAAACTACAGCCTGATTCCATCTTTTGTGCAAGAGATCAAGACAAAGAAATCTTTTTCAATGTAAAACGATGTAAACTCCATCAAAATACAAAATAAAAACAACCAAGTTAAACTGTGACTTGTGACACAAATTAGTAAACCACTAAGCATGACATTAAAGGATTATTTTAGCAAAGGAACTAAGCCCCTACAGTGATGTAAGTATCTAGGTGCTTAGACAGAAAATGTTGCTGTGATAGTGAAGAGAAAACAGGAGGGAAAGAAGAGGAGATGTTAAGAATGGCACCATCAGCCCTGAGTCTAGAGAAGTTTTCTTTTGTAGTTATCCTGCTTCTCTTGCTTTGTTCTGTCTGTCTGTCTGTCTGTCTGTCTGTCTGTCTGTCTGTCTGCCTGCCTGCCTGCCTGCCTGCCTGCCTGCCTGCCTGCCTGCCTGCCTATCTGTCTGCCTATCTGTCTGTTTGTTTGAGGTAAGGTCTCTCTATATAGCCATGGCTGTCCTGGAACTCACTATGTAGACCAGCCTGGCCTCAAACTCACAGAGATCTGCCCCCATCATCCTTCCAAGTGCTAGGATTAAAGATTTGCACTGCCATGCTCAGCTGTTATTTTAAGGTAACAACAAATGTAGGTCTGTTGCTGACTTAGGCTGAGGGTGGATAAGAAATCATACATTTGGTGGCAAGAGGTACCCATAGAGGGCTGAAGACTTTGATAAAGTCAATTCATGGGAACAAGACAGGACACTGGGTTCTCTCTTGCTTGCATAGGCTGACAATTCTGGTCAGAGGATGTGATAGTTAACATTACATTTAAAGTTTAAACTTACTATGCTTGAGAGACCAAAAAGAAAAACAATGCCTCTAATATGTAAGCCCCTAGCTTGTGTAGGCTGTATTCTAACAGCCTACTTCCTTTTTTTCCCAGACTTTGAAGGCTATTCTTAAATTGACTGATCTTGTAAAATTTGCTGTGCTTGCAAGATAGGCAGTCATAAGACTAACTGCTATCTCTGCATTCATAATCATACTTGCTTACTCTGCACAAAAAGACAATTGCAGGACTCAAAATGTAACTTCATGTCATTTGCCTTTATAAGCCCTGGGCTGATATGCCATGTGCTTCATTTTGAGAATTGCAGTCCTAGGGCCAGGTGCATGGTGCCAGTATCTGAATAAAAGCCTCTTCTTATAAAATTTTATTCATGGTCATGGTGAACCTCTGAGTGACTCCAAGGGGGTCAAACCCATAACAAGGGGAGCCAAGACTGAGTCCTTCTTTGATTTTATACACTCCAGTAGGAGATGGGGAAAGAGGGTCAGAGCCAAACAGCTGTGTGTTTCCAATCAAGCACCATTCCAGATGCCCACCCCACACATTCACCATTTCCTGGCTTCTGACCATCCCAGGAGTCCTTCTGTTGTCAGTGGAGGCAACAGACTATCAAAGGTTTTATATACCTGACCTAAATATGGCCATCTCTGGAGTCAAGATGGAATGCAGCATGCTGAATCATCCATCTGTGTATGATGTGGTTTCTGGCCACTGGGACAGAATCAACACAGTGTCTGCTTCCATGAGTATTGATGGTTGCTATGGGCATAAGGCTTGTTTGTATAATAATGTACATATTTTCAGGTTCCTCCTTTGAGGAATGCCCTCTCAGCCAAGGTATAATCAGAGACATCAAGCGTCCAGGAGTTGAGAGTGTGGCCAATGTTTCAGCAAAGTAGTAGAACAATGTGACCTTCAGGACAGCCCTTGAGGCTGTGGGGAAAGTACTCTGAAAACATGAGTTGGAAATTTTTTAATTTCTCAACTTTGCAAAATATAAGGATGCAATATGAATTGTGTAAGGAGCTTCACAGATCTAAAGGAACAGAGACAGCTGCACTATGAGCCAGTTTATCAGAAAGATGCTAAAAAAGGAGATAAAGGGATTTAGGGAATGGTGACTGAAAGGCAAGATTACATTCAGCTAAGTTTTTTGGTGTTTGTTTTTTTATGCTTACTCGGACAGGTGGATTCCTGAGTTCAAGGTCAGCCTGGGACAGAGCTAATTTAGGTCCAGGCATAGTTATCTATCTTATTATATGTGCTTGTGTTTGTTGTTATTTCCTAAGAGACAAGGGGCTAAGGTCATGGAATGCTTATTCAGGAGATGGTCAAGAGGGAACCTGGAATAAATGACTAAATTGATATGTAAATAAAAACTGCACTTTTGGTCTGCATGAGGTGAGTTACCAGAGAGCAATAGCAATTCCTTTTTTTTTTTTTTAACTTTTTTTCTTTCAAAAGCTGCATCATCTGGAGGTCTTTGGAGTGCAAACACAGTTCTTTAAGAATTTTTCATAGTTCTTTTAGAATTTTTTCTAACAGGAATTCTTAATTACTTAGAGAACTGTCACAGCTCTTTTAGAATGTTTCCTAGCAGCTATCCAGAGAAGGCTGACTGAAGAGTGAACACAGCTCTTTTAGAATTTTTTTTTCTGGCTTTTTGATTTTCATTCAAAAACCCAAGAATTATTTTTAGAATTTTTCTAACAGGATTTCTGAGTTGGTAGGAACATTCAAGAATATTTTATAGCAGCTTTTGGTACTTTTTCCCCCTCAAAGATATATTTTATATGTACGTGTGTGTGTGTGTGTATGTGTGTGTGTGGCACGCGCGCACGCGTGTAAATGAGACAGCTATGAATTGGGGTAGTGATTCTGACACAAATTTGCTGAGAGATTTTACTTTGAGGTATATGGGTTAAAATAGTATGTGTGGAGAAGAAAGTGGATTAATGATCCTGTCTTGTGGTAGTTTGAAAGAAGATGGCCTTGATAGGCTTATAGGGAATGACTCTATTGAGAGGTATGGCCTTGATGGACTAAGAGAGGCCTTGTTGAAGGAAGTGTGCCCTTGGGGGTTTCAGAAACCCACTCCAGGCCCAATATCATTCTTCCTGCTGTCTGCTGATTGAAATAAAGAACTCTCAGCTCCTTCCAGCACCATGCCTTCTTGCATAGCGCCAGAGGATAAGAACATTTGTAACTATTGCAGAGGACATGGGTTCAATTTCCAGCACCCACATAATGTCTCACATCAGTCTTACTCCAGTCCCAAGGGAACCTCTTCTAACCTCAGTGGGCATAAGGCATGCATATGATATGTATACATGACAGCAGGCAAAATGCTAATACACATTTAAAAAGCTATTTCTCTGTCTCTCCCATTTTCTTTTTCTTATGAGAAAACACTATTCTGAGATCTTAAAATATGTTTGACTGTGACTTCTCAAAGCACTCATGTTTTGTGTTTCCTCTTTCAGGGTATAATCTGATTATCATTCATGGAAAATAGTAACATGAACATGTTTCTAAGTAAATACTAGTTTGTCTGTGAGCCATATGTTAAGACAGATTGTGATTCCAGCCACTGTTAAACAATACCTCCTCTATTGTGAATGAATTGCTTGTTTATATGGAATATATTAAAACTGTTTTCCTTTCCTGTGGCTTGCTGTTGTTATTAGTCTATCTGTGTTATTTTGTTGTTATTTTTAATCTGTCAATAGTGTAATAGCATGTAGGGGTGTGTCTCTGTGTGTCTGTGTATCTGTGTGTCTCTGTGTGTACAGTTCCATACAATACATGGAGTCCATCGGCCAAAGATTGTCATTGAAATACCTGCCAATTACTTTTCCACCTTATTGTTCTGAGACAACGTCCCTTCACTGATCTTCAAGTTCTACTGTCTGTCCAGCAAGCACTGGGATCCACCCGTATCTATCTCTCCCCCATCCCAGACATTACAAATATCTACAGTAACACTCAGATTTTGCATGGGTACTGGAGGGGTCTGATCTCAAGTCCTCAGGCTTGCATAGCAAGAATGTTACCCACTGAGCTATTCCCTTTGTCCAAGTAAAATGTCTTAAACAGAAGATCTCCAATTTCTTTATTATAATAGATAAACCATCAAATTTTTCCAAATACACTAAATATTTTTATTTGGTAAACTTTTTACGTTTTTATAATTAGTGTATACTAATAACACCCAAGAGTAGGTTTCATAATGATATTTCATAATGATTTACCCTATTGGGTCCCACAGTCTTTCTTCTTGTCTTCTCTGATTCTAGTGTTCACCTTCCTCTTCTAAATATTTATACTTCTATTCTCATATGTTTTACTTTCAATATGGAGTCTACAAATGTCATAAAATGAGGTAGATAGCTATTTGAGACTCACTTATTTCACTCTATATAATAGATTTTAATTAATTTTTATCATTTCATCTTGATGTTCAAATAATAGTACATCTTTTATATATAACACATTTGCTTTATTCTTTCTCTCCTTTTTTATTGAACCAAGCTCTGTATATGGGAAGTAAGTGTTTTATCCAGTTGGATGACAAAACCCAAAGATATGTTTTGTTTGACTAGCCAAGTTTTTTTCTCTCCCCTCCCTTGGTTTACAAGACAGGGTTTGTCTGTGTAGCACTGGCTGTTCTAGAACTCACTCTGTAGAATATGCTGACCTTGAACTCACAAAAATCTGCCTGCCTCTGCCTCGTGAGTTCTGGTATCTAAGACTTGCACCATTACCTCCCAGCCAGCAAAGGTATTTTTAGAGAGTGGTAGAATTATATAAATATGTGAGGGAATCTGTGCTGGATAGTTTAATACAAACTTGATACAAGGTATAGTCATCTGAGAGAAGGGAATCTCAATTTAGAAAATGCCTCCATAAGACAGGCATGTAGGCAGGTTCATAAGGCATTTTCTTAATTATTAGTTGATGAGGGGGTCCATCCCATTATGGGTGGTGCCATCTCTGGGCTTATGGTCCTGTATTCTATAAAAAAAAACATAAGCTGAGCAAGCATGATGAGAAAGCCAGTAAGAAGCACTCCTGCACAGTCTCTGGATTAACTCCGGCCTCCAGGATCCTGCTCTGTTTGAGTTCCTGTCCAGACCTTTTTCAGTGATGTCCAAAAGTAATATGAAAGTGTAGGCTAAAGAAAATCTACAAACTCTTTCTTCCCCAACTTGCTTTTTTGATCACTATGTTTCATTGCAGTAATAGTAACCCTAAAGCAGGCAATATATTGGGGAAAGTGACTTTTTTTCTCCTCCTCCTCCTCCTCCTCCTCCTCCTCCGCCTCCTTCTTCTCCTCTTCATCCTGCTCCTCTGTTTTTTGGAGACAGAGTACCTCTGGCTGTCTTGAGGATAGACAGTGTAGTACTGGTTATCCTGGAACCACTAGAGATATCTTCTCTCTGTAGGTTATCTCCTACAGAGAGAGTTCTCTGTAGGCCAGACTGGCCTCAAAGGTACAGAGATCCTCCTGTTCCTATCTCCTGAGTGCTGGGATTAAAGATGTGTACCACCACTGCCCAGGCACTGAGTTCTTTCTTCTAATTTGGTATTTGATGCTATAAAATCTTTAATATTTTCCTATTGTAATACAAAGATCTTTCACATGTTTTAAGTATGCAATGTAAGTATTACTAAAAGATTTGAGGTATAGGCTTCTTTTTTTATTAGCTATATTCTTTATTTACATTTCCTGGTCCCCACCCCCTGAAAATCCCATAAGCCCTCTCCCCTCCCCCTGTTCCCCAATCAACCCTATCCCACTTCCCTGTCCTAGTATTCCCCCACACTCTAGCATAGAACCTTTCCAGGACCAAGGGCCTCTCCTCCTTTTGATGTCCAACAATGCCATCCTCTGCTGCCTATGCATCTGGAGCCATGGGTAATTCCATGTGTACTCTTTGGTTGATGGTTTAGTCCCTGGGAACTCTGGGAGTACTGGGTGGCTCATATTGTTGTTTCTTCTATAGCACAGAAAATCCTTTCAGTTCCTTGGGTCCTTTCTCTAGCTCCTCCCTGGGGACCCTGTGCTCAGTTGAATGGCTGGCTGAGAGTGTCCTCCTCTGTATTTGTCATTCACTAGCAGAACCTCCCAGGGGACAGCTATATCCAGCTCTGACAGCAAGCACTTGTGGGTATTGATAATAGTGTCTGGGATTGGTAACTGTGTATGGGATGGATCTCTAGGTGGGGTAGTCTCTGGATGGTCTTTCCCTCAGACTCTGCTCTACACTTTGCCTCTGTATATCCTTCTGTGGGTATTTTATTCCCCCTTCTAAGAAGTACCAGAGTATCCAAACTTTGTTGTTCCTTCTACTTGAGCATCACTTGATATGTGATTTATGTCTTGGGTATTCCAAGCTTCTGGACTAATATCCACTTATCAGTGAGTGCATACCATGTGTGTTCTTTTGTGATTGGGTTACCTCACTCAGGATGATATTTTGCAGTTCCACTCATTTGTCTAAGAATTTCATGAATCCATTGTTTTTAATAGCTGAGTAGTATTCCATTGTGTAAATATACCACATTTTCTGCATCCATTCCTCCGTTGAGGGACATCTGGGTTCTTTCCAGCTTCTGGCAATTATAAATAGGGCTGCTATGAACATAGTGGAGCATGTGTCCTTATTACATGCTGAAGAATCCTCTGGGTATATGCCAGGAGTGGTATAACAGGGTCCTCCGGTAGTACTATGCCCAGTTTTCGGAGGAACCACCAAACTGATTTCCAGAATAGTTGTACCAGCTTGCAATTCCACCAGCAGTGCAGGAGTGTTCCTCTTTCTCCACATCATCGCCAGCACCTGTTGTCTCCTGAGTTTTTGATCTGGCTGTTCTGACTGTGTGAGGTGAAATCTCAGGGTTGTTTTGATTTGCATTTCCCTGATGACTAAGGATGTTGAACATTTCTTTAGTTGCTTCTCAGCCATTTGATATTCCTCAGATGAAAATTCTTTGTTTAGCTCTGTGCCCCACTTTTTAATAGGGTTATTAGGCTCTCTGGAATCTAACTTCTTGAGTTCTTTGTATATATTGGATATTAGCCCTCTGTTGGATGTAGGGTTGGTAAAGATCTTTTTCCATTTTGTTAGTTGCCGTTTTGTCCTATTGACAGTGTCCTTTGCCTTACAGAAACTTTGTAATTTTATGAGGTCCCATTTGTCAATTCTTGTTCTTAGTGCATAAGCTATTGGTGTCCTGTTCAGGAAATTGTCCCCTGTGCCCATGTGCTGAAGGCTCTTTCCCAGTTTCTTTTCTATTAGTTTCAGTGTGTCTGGTTTTTTGTGGAGGTCCTTAATCCACTTGGACTTTAGCTTAGTACAGGAGATAAAAATGGATCAATTTGCATTCTTCTGCATGCTAGCCACCAATTGAACCAGCACCATTTGTTGAAAGGCTATCTTTTTTCCACTAGATGGTTTTATCTCCTTTGTCAAAGATCCAGAGACCATAAGTGTGTGGGTTCATTTCTGGATCTTCAATTCTATTCCATTGATCTACCCGTCTGTCACTGTACCAATACCATGCAGTTTTTAACAGTATTGCTCTGTAGTACTGCTTGAGGTCCAGAATACTGATTCCTCCAGAAGTTCTTTTACTGTTAAGAATAGTTTTAGCTATCATGGGTTTTTTACCATTCCAGATGAATTTGAGAATTGCTTTTTCTTTTTTTTTTCTTCATGTTTTTGGTTTATTTTGCTTCTATTTAGTATTTTTAATTAATTTTTTTCTTAGATATATTCTTTATTTACATTTCAAATGATTTCCCCTTTCCTGGTCTCCCCACCCCGAAAGTCCCATAAACCATCTCCCCTCCCCCGTTCCCCAATCAACCCCCTCTTGCTTCCCTGTCCTGGTATTCCCCTACACTGCTACATGGAACCTTTGATGTCCAACAAGGCCATCCTCTGCTACCTATGTGTCTGGAGCCATGTATAACATCATTTGTATTATCTGATTGATGTTTTAGTCCCTGGGAGCTCTGGGAGTACTGGGTGGCTCATATCATTGTTCCTCCTATGGTGCTGCAAACACCTTTGACTCCTTGAGTCCTTCTCTAGCTCCCCCATTAGGGACCCTGTGCTCAGTTCAATGGCTGGTTGAGAGTGTTTAATTGAAATTTTAAAGCATATCATATTCTTATAATTTATTTCTTCCTTGATAAAATTCCCAAAGTGATATGAAATTTAATTTCTATGTGTCTAAGGTACAAAAAATTTTCCCTTAACTCTATAATCCATTATATTTATTTTTAATATTTTTTCCTTTGGCCTATTTATTAATTTAATTAATTTATTTTATTTTATTTTTTATTTATTTTCTATATGTTTTTTTATTTACATTCCCAATGATTTCCCCTTTCCAGGTTCCTCCCTCCCAGAAAGTCCCATAAGCCCTCTTCCCTCCCCCTGTTCCACATTCAACCCCCTCTCGCTTCTCTGTCCTGATATTCCCCTACATCCAGTCTTTCCAGGACCAGGGGTCTCTCTTTTCATCTTCTTGGAAGTCAATTGATATGTGAATTGTGTCTTGGGTATTCTGAACTCTTGGGTTAATATCCCCTTATCAGTGACTGCATACCATGTGGTTTCTTTTGTGATTGGGTTACCTCATGAAGGATGATATTTTCCAGTTCTGACCATTTGCCTAAGAATTTCATGAATTCATTGTTTTTTAATTGCAGAGTAGTATTCCATTGTGTAAATATACCACATCTTCTGTACCCATTCCTCTGTTGAGGGACATCTGGGTTCTAAGATCAAGAATTGACAAATAGGACCTCATAAAATTACAAAGTTTCTGTAAGGCAAAGGACACTGTCAAAAGGACAAAGTGACAGCCAACAAACTGGGAAAAGATCTTGACCTCACATCTGACAGAGTGCTAATATCCAATATATACAAAGAACTCAAGAAATTAGACTCCAGAGAGCCAAATAACCTTATTAAAAAAATGGGGTACAGAGTTAAAAAAAAGGGTTCTCACCTGAAGAATATCAAATGGCTGAGAAGCACCTAAAGAAATGTTCAACATCCTTAGTCATCAGGGAAATGTAAGTCAAAACAACCCTGAGATTCCACCTCACTCCAGTCAGAATGGCTAAGATCAAAAACACAGGAGACAGCAGTTGTTGGCAAGGATGTGGAGAAAGAGGAACACTCTTCCACTGCTGGTGGGATTGCAAACTGGTACAACCACTCTGGAAAACAGTCTGGCAGTTCTTCAGAAAACTGGGCATGACACTCCCGGAGGATCCTGCTATACCACTCCTGGGCATATACCCAGAGGATTCCCCTGCATGCAATAAGGACACATGCTCCACTATGTTCATAGCAGCCTTATTGATAATAGCCAGAAGCTGGAGAGAATTGCTTTTTCTAACTCTATGAAGAATTGAGTTGGAATATTGATGAGAATTGCATTGAGTCTGTAGAAAGCTTTTGCCAAGATGGTCATTTTTACTAAATTAATCATGCCAATCCACCAGCATGGGAGATTGTTCCATCTTCTGAGGTCTTTGATTTCTTTCTTCAGAGACTTGTCATATAGATCTTTCACTTGTTTGGTTAGAATCACACCTAGATACTTTATATTGTTTGTGACTATTGTGAAGGGTGTCATTTCCCTAATTTCTTTCTCAGCCTGTTTATCCTTTGAGTATAGGAAGGCTACTGATTTGTTTGAGTTAATTTTATATCCAGTCACCTTGCCGATATATCAGGTTTAGGAGTTCTCTGGCTGAATTTTGGGGTCACTTAAGTATACTATCATACCATCTGCAAATAGTGACACTTTGACTTCTTTCTTTCCAATTTGTATCCCTTTGACCTCCTTTTGTTGTCTAATTGCTCTAGCTAGAACTTCAAGTAATATATTGAATAGATATGGAGAGAGAGGGCAGCCTTGTCTAGTCCCTGATTTTAGTGGGATTGCTTCAAGTTTCTCTCCATTTAGTTTGATGTTGGCTACTGGTTTGCTGTATATTGCTTTTACTATATTTAGGTATGAGCCTTGAATTCCTGATCTTTCCAAGGCTTTTAACATAAAAGGATGCTGAATTTTTTCAAATGCATTTTCAGCATCTAATGAAATGACCATGTGTTTTTTTTCTTTGAGTTTGTTTATATAGTGGAATACATTGATGGATTTCCATATATTGAACCATCCCTGCATCTCTGGGATGAAGCCTAATTTATCATGGTGAATAACCATGTTGATGTGTTCTTGGATTCAGTTGACAAGAATTTTATTGAGTATTTTTGCATTGATATTCATAAGGGAAATTTGTCTGAAATTCTCTTTCTTTTTTGGAACTTTGTGTGGTTTTGGTATCAGAATAATTGTGGCTTCATAGAACGAGTTGGGTAGTGTTCCTTCTGTTTCTATTTTGTGGAATAGTTTGAAGAGTATTGGTGTTAGGTCTTCTTTGAAGGTCTGATAGAATTCTGCACTAAAACCATCTGGTCCTCTGCTTTTTTGGTTGGGAGACTGTCAATGACCACTTCTATTTCTTTAGGGGTTATGGGACTGTTTAAATGGTCTATATGATCATGATTTAACATTAGTGTTTGTTATCTGTCCAGGAAATTGTCCATTTTATCTAGATTTTCCAGTTGTGTTGAGTATAGGCTTTTGAGTAGGATCTGATGATTTTTTGAATTTCCTCAGTTTCTGTTGTTATATCTCCCTTTTCTTTCCTGATTTTGTTAATTTGGATACTGTCTCTGTGCCCTCTGTTTAGTCTGGTTAAGGGTTTATCAATCTTGTTGATTTTCTCAAAGAACCAGGTTTTGGTGATTCTTTGTATAGTTCCTTTTGTTTCTACTTGGTTGATTTCAGCCCTGAGTTTGATGATTTCCTGCTGTCTACTCCTCTTGGGTGTATTAGCTTCCAACTTCTTTGGGTGTATTGTATTCTAGAGCTTTCACGTGTGCTGTTAAGCTGCTAGTGTATGCTTTCTCCAGCTTCTTTTTGGAGGCACTCAGAGCTATGAGTTTTCCTCTTAGCACTGCTTTCATTGTGTCCCATAAATTTGGGTATGTTGTGCCTTCATTTTCATTAAATTCTAAAAAGTCTTTGATTTCTTTCCTTAGTTCCTTGACCAAGTTATCATTGAGTAGAGCATTGTTCAGCTTCCATGTGTATGCGGTATTTCTCCTGTTTTTGTTGTTATTGAAGACCAGTCTTAGTCTGTGGTGATCTACAGATAGAATGCATGGAATTATCTCAATCTCTTTGTATCTATCTGTTTAGGCCTGTTTTGTAACTAATTGTATGATCAATTTTGGAGAAGGTACCATGAGGTGTTGAGAAGAAGGTGTATTCTTTTGATTTGGGATGAAATGTTCTATAGGTATCTGCTAAGGCCATTTGGTTCATAACTTCTGTTAGTTTCATCATGTCTCTCTTTAGTTTCTCTTTCCATCATCTGTTCATTGATGAGAGCAGGGTGTTGAAGTCTCCCATTATTATTGTGTGAGGTGCAATATGTACTTTGTGCTTTAGTAAAGTTTCCTTTATGAATGTGTGTGCCCTTGTATTTAGAGCATAGATGTTCAGAATTGAGAGCTCATCTTTGTAGATTTTTCCTTTAACCAGTATAAAGTGTCCTTCTTTATCCTTTTTGATAGCTCTTAGTCGAAAGTTTATTTTATTCAATATTAGAATGGCTACTCCAGTTCGTTTCTTGGGACCATTTGCTTGGAAATTTTTTTCCAGCCTTTTACTCTGAGGTAGTGTCTTTCTTTGTCACTGAGGTGCAATTCCTGTGTGCAGCAAAATGCTATGAATATCATGAATCCAGTCTCTTACTCTATGTATTTTTATTAGAGAATTGAGTCCATTGATATTAAGAGATGTTAAGTAAAAGTTATTGGTGCATCCTTTAAATTTTGTTGTTAGAGGTGGAATTATGTTTGTATGGCTATCTTCTTTTGGGTTTGTTGAAAGATTACTTCTGTGCTTTTTCTAGGGTGTAATTTCCTTCCTTGTGTTGGCATTTTCCATCTATTATCCTTTATAGGGCTGGATTTGTGGAAAGATATTGTGTAAATTTGGTTTTGTCATGGAATATCTTGGTTTCTCCATCAAGTGTAATTGAAAGTTTTACTGGGTATAGTAGACAGGGCTGGCATTTGTGTTCTCTTAGGGTCGGTATGACATCTGGCCAGGATCTTCTGGCTTTTATAGTCTCTGGCAAGAAGTCTGGTGTAATTCTGATAGGTCTGCCTTTATATGCTACTTGACATTTTTCCCTCACTGCTTTTAATATTCTTTTTTTATTTGGTGTTTTGATTATTATGTGACAGGAGGAATTTCTTTTCTGGTCCAGCCTATTTGGAGTTCTGAAAGCTTCTTGTATGTTCATGGGCATCTCTTTCTTTAGGTTACGGAAGTTTTCTTCTATAATTTTGTTGAAGATATTTACTGGCCTTTTAAATTGGGTATCTTCACTCTCTTCTATACCTATAATCCTTAGGTTTGGTCTTTTCATTCTGTCCTGGATTTCCTGAATGCTTTGGGTTATGAGCTTTTGCATTTTGCATTTTCTTTGACTGCTGTGTCAATGTTTTCTATGTTATCTTCAGCACCTGAGATTCTTTCTTCTATCTCTTGTATTCTGTTGCTGATGACTCTTGTTCTCTTTTAGGTTTTATATCCCTTCGTGATTTCTCTATTGTCTCTATTTCCATTTTTAGATCCGAGATGGTTTTGTTCAATTTCATCTGTTTCATTGTATTTTCCTGTAATTTTAAAAGGAATTTTTGTGTTTCCTCTTTAAGGGCTTCTACCTGCTTACCTGTGGTCTCCTGTATTTCTTTAAGGGAGTTATTTATGTCCTTCTTAAAGACTTCTGTCATCATCATGGGATGTTATTTTTTTAATGTGAATCTTGCTTTTCTGGTGTGTTGGGGTATCCAGGACTTGCTATAGTGGGAGAACTGGATTCTGATGATGCCAAATAGCCTTGGTTTCTGTTGCTTAGTTTCTTGAACTTTCTTTTTGCCATCTGGTTATCTCTAGTATTAGTTGGTCTTGCTGTCTCTGACTGGAGCCTGTCCCTCCTATGAGTCTGTGATCTTAGGTATGTCAGCACTCCTGGGAGACCAGCTCTCTCTGGGTGGGATTTGGATACAGAGGGCTTTGCCATGGGGTTAACTCCGGAACCCAGATAGAGACCAGAAGGATCTTGTCCCCATTTGTTCTGTGGGTTCTGAGCCCTGTGGTGTCCTGGCGGATACCTCTTTGGTCAGTTACTGGAGCAAAAGTGTTAGTCTCATCTGTGAACTTAGGAGTAACAAACTCCTGGGAGACCAGTTCTCTCCGGGCAGGATTTGTGTATGGAGAGCTGTGCCACAGTGGTAACTCTGGGGTGCAGATGGATATCAGGTTTTATAATTTCTGGAGAATTCTACACAAAATATTTTATATCACATTTTTCATACTGCTTATTTCTAGAAGTGGACTGCTTGAATAAACTTCACAGGATTTTGATGCTAATTATTATAACCGAGTTTTCTTTTTCTCATTCCCAGAAGAGTTTGATCTAGCATGTATTCAAAACTGTGGACCAGTAAAAGACTTGTGTACACTATTCTAATAAGCATTACCAATCATAGTGCAAGATCATAAAGTTTTTCTTTAATGTATTACATCTATTCATTCATTCATTCATTCATTTTTATGTGTAGGGGATGTATGCTCATTCCACAGTTCATGTATGGAGGTCAGGGACAACTTGTAAGAGTTGGTTCCTTCCTTCCCCCATATGGGTCCTAGGAATCAACTTATGTCTTTGGCTTGGCAGCAAAGACATTACTCATTAACCCATTCCAACATCCCCATTCTTTTAAACCTCTGAATTGAGATAACTAGAGATATCCTTCCACAGGTTACACTGACACCATTTATCTCATTAACCAATATCATGTTTGCTAGAATGTACTTGTAACAATTGAAACTTCCCACACTCTATACTGAAAAATACCTTCAAATGTGGATGCTTATACGTTTTTGAAAGAAATCACAGTGAGACAATATGCCATACTTGCTTGTGCCCATATGGCTTTTCTCCAGTGTAAGTTTAATCAGTCAAGACTCAAAAAGGATAAAGGCTTTCTCACATAATTTGCATCATAGAGGAAGTTTCTATCATAAAGAAATCATTTCATGATGAAGGAAACTGCATGAAGGGAGTTTGCCCATATTGATGGTATTCACAAGGTGTAGAGAGTTGTTGATGCTAAGACAAAATATCAGACAAAGACAACTTACAAAATGCTTATTTTATCTTGGTTTTAAGAACAGTTCATTGTAGCAGGGAAGTCTTGAAGACAAATGCTAGCGATCTGATAGTTTCATCCTTTTTCAGGTTTTATTCAGTCTAGACCCCAATTCTGATAGGGCACAATGAAGAAGGTGACTCTTGCCTCATCCATTAAATCTCCCTAGATGTGTCTCAGAGACTTTCCCATAAGCGATTTTCTTAGGTAATTACAAATCCAGCCAGCTTGACAATAAAAATCAATCACCACCAAGTCTACCTTTTATCTGACTCCCAGAAGCACCCTTTTTAATTATAATGTTCTATCCCTGGCCCTAAAAGATTTGTGGCCATCTCATAAAGCAAAAATATCCATTATAACTTCAAAATTTCCCAATGTCTTAGTACTTTAAACACTTTAAAACTTCAAAGTCTCTTCTGAGACTGAAGACAGTCTTAGAACTGTGAGGCCCTAGGGGAAAGAAGTTATAAAACTTAAGACACGATATATATTAAACATTTACATTCCAAATTGGGAAACTGGGAATACAGCATTGATAGACTGTGGCAATCAAAGCCAAAACCTAGAAGAACAGTCACGAAATCCTGAATATCTGTGCCAGCACCTCGGGCTGTTGGTGACATCATCTGAGATTCGTTAGCCTTGGGTAAACCCACTCCTCCATTTCTATTGTTGGTTCTACTTCCTAACTCTTCAGCAGACTAGCTATGGTCTTGACATCTCCTAGAGTCTTTGTTACCATACAGGGCTCACATTCACAGCTTCCCAGCAACAATAATGAGGCTTCATTTTGGGGAATCTGTATATGCTATACATTGCCTTCCCTGAAGGGAATCCAACTGGGATACACATCACTTGGCCTTAGTGGGCTTGGAACAAGCCTCCATAATTAAGAACTTGCATTTGCATACATGCAAAACCAGCACCATATGAAGGATTATGTCACTTTCTGTTGCTTAGCTTAACATGTAACTTAGATTCTAACAGAACTATAATAGCTTGTGTGTCTTGGTTGTTGAACCAGAAAAAAAAATATGCTTCCCTGGGCAATTATTTTGAGCAAGCAATCACTTCAGACTCTCTTTTCACATAACTTCATATATTTACAAGTTGGGGTCTTCAATGGGTAGGTTATGTCCTCAATGTCCTTCCTATTGTCCCAGTGCAAAATTCATGGTTTATTCTTAATTATGCTAACCTTTTTAAATAATTAGTGTTCTTCACCATGGTGCATTCCTTTTCTGCAACATTAACCTGCTACATGGTTTTCTCAACAAACTGTACATTTTTTCATCTCTGTGTGTCTCTGTCTCTCTCTCTCTCTCTCTCTCTCTCTCTCTCTCTCTCTCTCTCTCTCTCTCTCTCTCTCTCTCTCTCTCTCTCTCTCTCCATCTCTGTCCCTCTCTCTGCAAGCCCAGGTAAGAGTGCTCACAGTGAATTCAAATTTCCTTGGTCTAATAAAATGTCCTTTAATTCAACCTCACCTCACACAAATTCTTTGGACATGGGCAGAACTCTAGTTCCTCATAGAGAACTCATTCCTTTCTGAAATCTAATGGGCAGAGTCTTTATTTTATGGATTTCTATGGGCATTTTGAGTTTCCATACTCTGACAAAATGTCCAGCTAAGCTCTGTTTATAGCACTGGAGGGCTTCTTTAGCTCACACTCTAGCTCACTACTCTCTAGCTCACTTCTCTAGCTCACTACTCTTCTGCATAGGGTGAATTTGTTCATGTCTTTGCAAGGAACTGCACTGCAAGAAGGCTTTCCCACATTGCCTGCATCTATAAGGTTTCTCTCCACTGTGAATCTTTTCGTGGTACCAAAGTGAACTGTGGTAAGTGAAGGCCTTACTACATTGCTTGCACACATATGGTTTCTCTCCACTATGAACCCTCTCATGGTCCCGAAGGGAACTGTGGAGAGTAAAGGGTTTACCACATTGACTACACACAAAGGCTTTAACTGTACTATGTGTTTGCTCATGTCTCTGAACCTGATTCATAGAAGGAAAGGCTTTCCCACACTGCCTACATACATAGGGTTTCTCTCCACTGTGAATCCTTGCATGACGTTGAAGGGAACTGGAAAAAGTAAACGCTTTCCCAAATTGCTTACATACACAAGGTTTCTCTCCACTGTGAATCCTTGCATGACGTTGAAGGGAACTGGAAAAAGTAAACGCTTTCCCAAATTGCTTACATACACAAGGTTTCTCTCCACTGTGAATCTTCTCATGGTACTGAAGGTAACTGTTTTTAGAGAAAGCTTTCCCACATTGTTTACATACATAAGATTTTATTCCAGAGTGAGTCTGTTCATGCCTTTGAACCTCACTCAAGTATGAAAAGAGTTTCCCACAATGCTTACATCCACAGGATTTCTCACCACTATGAATTCATTCGTGTCTTTGTAAGGATCTACACAATGTGAAGGCTTTCCCACACTGTTTACATCCATAGGGTTTCTTTCCAGTGTGGGTCCTTTCATGATGATAAAGAGAATTCTGTGTTCTGAAGGCTTTACCACATTGCTTACATACATAGGGTTTCTCTCTACTGTGTGTCCTTTCATGGTGATGAAGGGAATTGTGTGTAGTAAAGGCTTTACCACATTGTTTACAAACATAGGACTTTTCTTCACTGTGAATCCTTTCATGGCATCTCAAGTAACTGGAATGAGTGAATGCTTTCCCACAGTGCTTACACTCATAGGGTTTCTCTCCACAATGGATCCTTTCATGATACCAAAGAACACTGAGAGCATAAAAGGCTTTATCGCATTGCTTACACTGGTAGGGTTTCTGTCCACTGTGAATTCGTTCATGTCTTTGCAGATACCTGTACAACATGAAGGATTTCCCACATTTCTTACATTCATATGGTTTTTCTCCAGTGTGAATTTTCTCATGGCATCGGAGGGAAGTGTGTGTAGTGAAGTCTTTTCCACACTGCTTACATTCGTATGGCTTCTCTCCAGTATGAATCCTTTCATGACATCTCAGGGAACCAGAACGAGTAAATGCTTTCTCACAGTACTTACAGACATAGTCTCTCTTCATGATTCATCTTTTCATGGCATTCAAGGTCAGCAGGATTATTAAAGTCTTTACCACACTGTTTACAAACAGCTTCTCTGCAATATAAGAACCTGGATGAATAAAAAGTGGAGTGGAATAGGGAAAGTCTTTAGACCATTCCTTACACTTACATAGACCATCCCCCTTGCCTGTTCTCATTTGTCTTTCAACACCTGCAATGTTCCTGAATTCTTTGCTATCCTGTTTGCCCACATCCAATTTCTCTGAAGCGTGAGTTCTTTCATGTATCTGGAAGGAATTATCACTAAAAGCTTTTGCACACTATTTACTTTCATAACGTTTCTCTTCAGTTTGGGTTTTCATATGCCTCAGGAGGCACTGGGGAAAACTCAAGTTGTCTCTACAGACCTTACATCCATACAGTCGCTTTGCACATTTCTGGTATTCATATGGTTTGTGTCCATTTTGAACCCTGATAGGCACACTAAAGGGTGAATGGCCATTGAGGACATTTCTACACATATCCCTTTCACATGGCTTGAATTCGTGAGGATTGTCTTTATACATAATAGGATCAAGAATCCAGCTGAAATTTTTCACACATTGACTATCTTCTTTGTGTTCACAAAGACTCTTTCCCATTTGACTTCTGAAAAAAACACAAAGTTTTATTATCATTTTTCCAATAGAATAATAATTTTAAACATGAATATATGAACATTCTACAGTATGGCTTCAGATACTTATTATCAATAGTGATAGTTCTAGAGAGTTTTTCTTTTTCCTTTTGTTTTGATTTTTTAAGGTGCATAGGTCTTTTGAGACAAAATATCAATCTGTGCCCCAGTGTTGGGACAAGCTATGCTTTTCCAACTTTTGGGAGGTGAAGGCAGAAGGATCAGGAAGCTAAGGCCAAGGTGAGGTTCATAACCAGTTTGAGGCTAGCCTAGGCAACACAAAAACCTAATGTCAAAAGGGCAATAAAAGAGACAGATGGATAACTCAGCACTTGAGAGCACAGACTGCCCTTCCACAGGGCTTGAATTCAGTTCCTGGTGCTCATGTCAGGCTGCTCACAACCACCTGTGACTCCAGGTCCAAGGAAACCTGACACTCCTGGCCTCTGTGAACTCCATGGACATATTCATGCATATATATGTAATTTAAAATAAAACAAGCATGGTGGTGGTGCACACCTTTAATTCCAGCATTTTGGAGGAGAGGCAGAAGGATCTCTGGGTTCAAGGTCAGACTGGTCTACAGAGCAAGTTTCAGGACAGCCAGGGCTACAGAGAGATCCCTGTCTCAAAATAAATTAATAAATATATAGATAGATGATACATAAATGCATACATACACATACAGATAATACATGAATAAATAAAAATAAAATTAATCTTTAAAAAGATAAGTATCACAGAAACACTTTAATGCTATAGACATTTAAAATTCAAGAATATGTTGAGTTGGAGGATTTTCTGAATATGGACCTATGTGAATTTTTGGAGACAGTTTTCTATGACTACATTAATTGGAGTTCAGACTATATATTTCTTAAATTCCTTCTCATTCAAAGAGAAATATTGCTTCAGTGTTTTGTTTTGTTTTATTGTTGTTGTTTGGGTTTTTTTTTTTTTTTTGAAAACTTACTTTGGATTTCTCTGGGAACAAAAGTCATTTTGAAAGTTCTGGCCTTCCTGTTCCATTCCTAAAATACAGACCCAGAAAAATAACTGACTTAGTATAGAATTATGCAAATGTATGAAACTCTAGGTAACTTCATAATATAACACAGAATATGGTGTATTGGCCAAATTTCTAGTTGTATGTTCCACAACATATGAGTGTGAACTGGTGAGCAAGTCATACTTGGTCACATCATAGATGATCTCTTACCTATGGCAGCCAAGTTCCTGAATGTCTCCTGCATCACATCTTTGTAGAGCTTCTTTTGAGGACTCAGCAGTACCTACTCCTCCATATTGAACTTTACAGCCACATCCTCAAAGGTCATGGACTCCTAAAACATGCCACATATTTCCAAGAGAAGGGTAAGTGACAACATTGGTGATCAAAACTGAAATCATAAATCACATGATGCTGGCGACTTCCACACAAAAATTCTCACATTAGATTGGAACCATATGGGACAAGGACAGCCAAATAGGATCACTTACTGTGTTGCTAGATAACCCTAGTAACTTCAAACTGAGCCTGCTGCATTGCTTCTTTTTAAAAAAAATATTTATTTGTGACTGGTGGAGGTAGTGCATTCATTTAATCCAGCACTTGGGAGGCAAAGGCAGACAGATATCTGTGAATTCAAGGCCAGCCTGATCTACAGAGTGAGTTCCTGCACAGACAGGCTAAACATACACACACACACACACACAGACACACACACAGAGAGAGAGAGAGAGAGAGAGAGAGAGAGAGAGAGAGAGAGAGAGAGAGAGAGAGAGAGAGAGAGAGCTGTCTTGAAAACCCAAACAATAAATAAATAAATAAATAAAATATTTATTTGTAATTATGTGTGTTTGTGCCTGTACAGAGGTAGGTGCAGATGAGTGCAGATGCCCACAGAAGCCACACACACATCAGATTCACAAGGATTTCAGAGTTAGATGTGGTTGTGAGTAACCCATCAGGTGTGCTGGGAACTGAATTCTGGCCATCTGAAAAAGAAGTATGAGTTCTTAACCACTGAACCTTCTCTCCAGGCCCGTTAGATGATTCTTAACAAAGTCTCACTACTCACTACTTAACATACACAAGAATTAACACAAAGTAGCCTCAGACTATCTCTTCTTATACATTCTTTTTAGTCAAAAAATAAAAACTAAACTATCTGTTGGTTTATTCTGGAGTTTGGGGTACATATCCCATGGTGTTTGTGTAGAGGTCTGAGTACTAGTTTTCCTTCCACAATGGGCGTCATCCCAGGCAGGTACCTTTACCACTGAGCCATCTCACCAGACTTTTTCTTATAAACTCTTGAGAACTAACTCAAAACTATCACAGAATCTGGTACTGCTACTGGAATGGACTGAGTGAGCCCGTGAAAAGCAGCTTGCTCCTCCAACTTGAGTTAACAGCATAATTTTGTCTAATGGATGCTTTTTTTCTAGATATTTGCAAGTTTTGGACATACCTAGCAGAAGGAGCCTACCTGATGACAAAATAATCTCAAGATGATGAATCCCTAAAGACCTGCTCTGAAAGATAATGCTTATCACTTCTTAAAGCAATTTTGTGTAGAGAAAAACAAAAGCATGCTCTGTGAAAGCACAGAGAAACAACTTTAGTAAGTCTGTATCTAAAATCTCAACTGTCAACCCTGTATTAAACACTAAAAAATGAAATATGAATGAGAATTTACTATTCAAATAGAAAAACACTACAGCTCTTATTGGAAAATGTAAAGAGACAAGAAATAATGAGAATATTTTTAGCAAGAGCTCACTGTTCCCAACAAATTATCTCTTATATATTCTTATAAAATTATTTCCCAAAGCAGACCTTTGTCTAGTAAATCAAACCAAAATCTTTATCTAGTCAAACAAAAGAAAACCCTTTGGGGCTGGGGATGCATCTCAGTGAAGGACTTGTGTCATGTGTAGAGCTATGGGTTCAATCCTCAACACAAACAGAAAAATGCATGATAAGGGGAATGTAGTATATGAACTCGAGGATGCCTCGTGTTGCCTTGTCTTTCCATATGCATGTGTTAGGGTGGACCTCTGCTATACTATTATTATGACTTTCTTTTCCAAAATCCTTTCTCCCTTAAGTTTTAATTTATCAAGTTACTTTATCACAGCAACAGAAAAGGAAACTGGGACAGTCTCCAAGTGCATTGAAAATCCTAACTCATGGTATCTTTTGCTAGCAACACTTGTGAACAAAACGTGTGGTGTCTGCTGAACACCAACTGATAATCAAATACTAACTAGGTGCATTACAACTTTTCATTAATTAATTTATTTACTTTACATCCCGATCACAGCTTCCCCTCCCTCTTCTCCCAGTCTCTCCCTCTCAAGTCCCTTCCTTCCATCCCCCTTTCCCTACTCCTCAGAGATATCTCCCATGGATATCAATCCTCCTCAGGGAAGGGGAGGCCTCCCTTGGATATCAATCTGCCTTGCCGTATCAAGTAGTTGTAGAACTAGCCACATCTTCTCTCAGTGGGGCTAGAGAAGACAGCCCAGTTAAGGGAAAGAGATTCAAAGGCAGACAACAGAGTCAGAGAGAGTTTTGGTCCAGTTGTTAGGGGACCCACATGAAGACCAAGTGGCACACCACAATTTAATTCTAACTCTACCTAGTGTTAGCCAAACCCTGAAGGATTCAGTGCTCAGTACCAACATATGCCTCCACCACAGATGCCAAGCTAAAGCATCATTTATTTTTCCAGACATTATAGACAGGTGGCAGTGAGCTACTTCATTAGCATGAATTCAGATAATGTATGAAAAGAGCCTATGATAAACATAAGCTCTGAAAATTCTAAGAGTTTTAATTTCTCTGTGGGAGAATCAAAGACAAAGGCAAATAATTTTGAATTTTTATTATATACTTCATAAACTATCCACCTCTATAATGGTTACCTGCAATAGGTACTCAAAGGTGTCTCCCAGACTGTTCTTCATAGACTTTCTAATGGTAGAGTTACATTTATTTAAATGTTTATTTGTTCAGAGGGTGAGCACGTAGCACCAAGCACATGTGGAGTCAAAGTACAACTTAGAGTTGGTTCTTGCCTTCCACCATGTGGGTACCCAAGGATTGGCAGCAGGTGCTGACATCAGTAGCCGTTTTATCTTATCTTATTTTATTTTATTTTATTTTATTTTATTTTATTTTATTTTATTTTATTTTATTTTTAAAGATGTAGTCTCAATGACCTCAGACTTACTAGGTAGTTCTTGAACTTCTGATCCTTCTACATTCCACCTCCAGATGACAGCACCACACCCAGTCTGCTGATCTAACCCAGGGCTTCACACATGCTACTGCCTACTGAGCTATACCCTCACATTCTCCCTCACAGAATCTCAATTCCCTAAATTTTATTTTAGCTGTCTACCACACTATATTTGGAAATAAACATTTGGAGATGCTGAATTTTACATAAGTCTTAAAATTCTTCTAAACTCTTACCCACCCAATCTATTTCTATTCCCAAGAAACAGCCTAGTACAACAAATACCCTGCCTTTTTAGATGATGTCTCTTTTTCAAACCTAAGTCCAGGCCACACACACACATATTTTCTAGATTACCAATTTTTGCCTAGAAATATGAATAGTTTAACTGATTGGTAGCAAACAAAAATTTTTTGAGAGAGTCTGAAGTGAGACAGGTAAACAGACTGGCCTGGGACTTACTGTCTACTCCAGAATGATTTTGTGACAATGCTCCTGCCTCAGATTACAATCATCTTCTAACACAGCAGGCTTAGGAAACTTGTTAAGGAGACTCTCCAGAAGTTTCTATGCTTCTAAGACTGTGATTTTGATCCATCCTCTGCTGTGTGAGGAAGCACACAGCTCCTTCCTTTTGGACAGCCTGAGAACAGGCTGAACTCAAGGGATAACACTCTAGTCTAGAGTCTAATTTTGCTTCCCATTTTGGTCTTTCCTAAAAACCTCAGCTGCTTAGCTCTTGCCACGCCTGAAGACCTCGCGGACGCTATTTCAATCTGTTCAGACAGAATCAGGTCCTACCTTAGTTAGCAGTTCTTTTTAAAAAAGCATCGTGTAGGCTGTGGAGAGAGAATGCCAGTGATTAAGAACATGTCTGCTCTTCCACAGGACCTGAGTTCAGTTTTCAGCACCTGCACATACTCACACACATGTACTCATGAATAAAAATTAATCTTTTAATGAAAATACAGAGAAAGAAGAAGGGAGAAAGGAAGACAATGTGTAGATACAGCTCTTGGAATAACAACTACAAACTCAGACAAGTAAACACTTATCTCATTCAATTCCAACCATAAGCAAGGGTATATCCTAGTTTCCCAGTGTCTCATTACCAAGGGGCCCACTTCCTGTAAGAAAGCACAGACATCTCCAGCATGGGTTCCCAGAAAGAGACAAGGGTCTTCTATGACTTCCTTTGCTGACTCAACACTTCACTTGACATAAATTTCTGATCCCCAGTGAAGATCAGTCAATTCCCTTTTGTTTATTCATCTATTGAATGTGGGTTGTGGGGGCAGGCACATGTCAGAGGACTTTTGGACAGAAGTCAATTCTCTCTTACCATGTGAATTCCTAGGATTGAATTTTTAAGTCATCAAGCTTGTCTGTCAGTAAGCACCTTTACCCACTTAGCCATCTCACTGCCCCCACCAACTCTCTCTCTCTCTCTCTCTCTCTCTCTCTCTCTCTCTCTCTCTCTCTGTGTGTGTGTGTGTGTGTGTGTGTGTGTGAGAGAGAGAGAGAGAGAGGGAATGACTTCAGAGGTTCACCATTCACCTTGTTTGAGGCAGGGTATCTATTGGTCACCGTGGCATGCCAGGTTAGCTAACTCAACAGCTTCAAAGTGTTCTGTCTTCGCCTTTCATCTTATCACAGAAACACTGGGATTACAAGTGTACACTACCACACTTGGCTCTTACACAAGTTCAGGGAATTCAAACTTAGATCTTTACACTTACAATGGCAAGTGCTTGACGCACAGAGCCATCTCCTCAGCCCTAGGCGATTACCTTAAGAAGAGAAAATATCTAGTGTTTAAAGATTTCGGTAAAATTGAATCTCAGAGTCAGTGTTTATAAATATGGGAGGAAGAAAATGGTAAGACAGAGATGACTTCTTAGCAAGCAGTCCAGTCAGGACAGGTGGCGAACTCTTCTAACACCAGCACATGGGGATGTGACTATTCAGGGCAGCCACAGGGATCATGGGAATGTCCAGGGCTGACCGTAATTGATCCTGATCCTCACTAGATCAGTGCTCTGGAGAGCTGGCACCATATCTTGCTGGAGGCCGTACTCAGGAGCATGGGCCCCATGCCTTGCCCAGGTAGCACAGTGGAACAGGCCTGGTGGAGGGGACAGGGATGGGATGGAGGGGAGGGGTGAGCGGGCTGCTGACATGTCTCTTCATGCAGCTCTTCCAGAGGAGCCACACAGTAGCTCACAACTATCTATAGCTCTAGTTGCAGGGGATCTGATGCCCTCTCTGGCCTCCACTGACACCACATAGTCACATAACACAAATATACACCTGGGCAAAACATCTATCCATATAAAATCAAAGGAAAGAAATATGGTTGTAATTACAGAAATGAAGATGCACAAAGATGTTTTCCATGAACTTGTCAGGTCTGCTTTCCTACCATGTGAGGAGAAAAGGGGCTTTTTAAAAAACTGTTTACTTGAAGATCCTTCTGTTTCCCATCTGCACCAGGAGCTGACCCTGTGCCACAGCTCTCCATACCCAAATTCCTCCCAGAGAGAACTGGTCTCCCAGGAGTACTGAAACACAGGCTTGCAGGAGGGACAAGCCAGTCAGATACAGCAAGACCACCTAACACCAGAGATAACCAGATGCCAAGAGGCAAGGGCAAGAACATAAGCAACAGAAAAATAGGCTGCTTGGCATCATCAGAACCCAGTCCTCCCACCACAGCAAGCCCTGGATATTCCAACATACCAGAAAAACAAGACTCTGATTTAAAATCACATCACATGATGATGATAGGGGACTGTAAAAAGGACATAAATAACTCCCCTGAAGAAATACAGGAGAACACAGGTAAGCAGGTAGAAGTCCTTAAAGAGGAAACACAAAAATCCCTTAAAGAATTCAAGGCAAACACAACCAAACAGGTGAAGGAATTGAACAAAGCCATCCAGGATCTAAATTGGAAGTATAAACAATAAAGAAATCACAAAGGGAGACAATCCTGGCTATAAAAAAGAACCTAAAAAAAAAAGATCAAGAGTCATAGATGCAAGTATCACCAACAGAATACAAAAGATAGAACAGAGAATCTCAGGTGCAGAAGATACCATAGAAAACATTCACCCAACTGTCAAAGAAAATGCAAAATGCAAAAAGAACCTAACCCCAAACATCCAGGAAAGTCAGGACACAGTGAGAAGATCAAAACTAAGGATAATAGGTATAGAAGAGAGTGAAGATGCCCAACTTAAAGGGCCAGTAAATATCTTCACCAAAATTATAGAAGAAAACTTCCCTAACCTAAAGAAAGAGATGCTCATGAACATACAAGAAGCCTACAGAACTCCAAATAGATTGGACCAGAAAAGAAAATCAGATAGGTCGGCCTTTATATGTTACTTGACCTTTTTCCCCTTCTATACCTATAATCCTTACATTTGGTCTTGTCATTGTGTCCTGGACTTCCTGGATGTTTTGGGTTACAAGCTTTACGCATTTTACATTTTCTTTGACTGCTCTTCCGGAGGTCCTGAGTTCAAATTCCAGACAATTTCCTTTCACAGAGGACTTCATAAGAGATTTTTTTCTACTTCTATTATGCTTAATGTTCTAAATCGCTTTTAAAAACTGGTTACTTTTAGCTTCAAAAGATATCATGTATATTTAAGAGGAATTTAACTATTATAAATTATTTTGATGATTTTAAAAAAAGACATTTGGATTATTTCCAGTTTCTGGCTATTATAAATAAAGTTGCTATGAGCATACCTGAGCAAGTAAAAAAAATGTTTATTAGCCTATGGGAAATGACAGGTATAGAAAGGAATGTGAATCAAGCACTCTTTCTTTCTGTACAAATAGCTTATAATGGTGTCTTAAATTATAATAGGAAGAATGTTTGGGCCTGTGGAAAGATATCTGGAAAACTGAGGATTTGCAGGTCCCTTGCTGTGGTTTGACTGTATCTAGCCCCTTGTGGAAATAAACTGGAAACATAACACCCACTAGGAAACTTTAAGAGTTGGGACCTGAGCAGGGAGGATGGCTCCTTGAGAATAAAGCACCTACCATCAAACCTGAGGATGTCAGTTCAGTCTTTAAGATTCACGAGGGAGAAGGAAAGAGCCAACTCCTGCAAGTTGTCCTCCAACCTCCTGACACATGTCATGGAGTGCACTTGCCTGCACACACATATGCAGACTCAATGTGTAAATAATGTAAGAGTAATTTTTATCCAAAAGGAGGGGCCAGATGATAACTACAAGAGGATTTGAACTTGACCTTCCCTAATATACTGCTAGATTCCTGTCATGTCCGCATCACCTATAATGGGTGCTGCCCTAAGAACAATGCAACTGAACATCTCCTGAACATTCCTCTAAATTAGCCCACGGAGTGATGGGGATTCTGACATTTTCATACACACTCTGCTTTGGTTGACACTCCTCACTTTCCTCTCCCACACCATCATAACTGGTGGCCCCTTCCACTTTCATGTCTCCTGTACTCTATGGCCCATTTTGCTTTCCTCATCCCAACCTGCATGGTCTGGTTTCTAGCTCCATGGCCTGTAATCCATGCTGACTCCAACACACAAACACATTTACAAAAACCTCAAGCTTGAATCTGCATAGGAGAGAGAAAACGTGATAGTTGCTAGAGTCTGGGATGCCTCGATATAATAATTTCCAAGTCCATCCACTTGTCCTGCAAATTTCACATTTTCATTTTTTCTTTATGGTGGATTAAAACTACATTATACGATGGAATGTATGCTTCAATTTTTAACCCATTTAATCTGTTGATACGCTGCCTCCATTTCTTTACTACTAAGAATAAAGCACCAATAAAAAGAGATGTCAGCAAGAAGATCATAAAAAGATGTCTTTCCTCATCTTGGTCCACAATCTTCAATATAGGGCGAAACAGACTAATACAGCTATGGAAACCCATATGGAAAGCACAAAGCTTTGAACAAGAGTCGCTGCTTTACGTGTTAAACAACTTCAGCATAAAATGATGTGCTCTGGGCAGAATGCAGAGTGTAGGGGCTTGGCTCGGGAAACCAACACAGACACCAAGAGATGAACAGGACAAGGACATATGGTGAGCTCAGCCCCGCCCCCAGGGACAGCACTGAGGACTCTACACCCGCCGGGAGGCGGGGCGCAATGGACGTTGGTGACTTGACCACACACTATCCTTCCAGCCTCCGGGCCTCGATCCAACACCTACCATTTCCGACTTCCGGGTTGTCCCAGGTCCTCCTCAGAGTATCAGTGACCCCAACAGGACACAGCGAGGTAGAGGTTTTGTACCTTGGAGTCTTTGAGCCGTGTAGACTGGGTCTGGAGAATGGCGATGTAAAGAAAAAAAAAGGGGGGGTGCATATCTCGTTTTAAGGCGGGGCTCCTCCTGCTGCAGATCCAGGATTGGATGATTTGCACAGCTACAGCGCCTCTGATTCGCTAAATGATTCAAGACCCTCCCTCTGAACCCTGAAAGACCACAGAAAGGATCCTTTAACTTGTTGGAGTCCTGGCACAAATAACAGATCGGAGCATCAGCACCTTACTAAGCTGTTCGGGCATTTTCAACTGGTGCAGAACTATCTCGGACTGAGAATTGATAGAATTTAAACAGAACTGGCCCCTGGCTCTCCAGAGAGGACGTTGATTTCCCTTCCCGCTTTCCACTGCAAACAGGTCAGAAGTCTGCTCAGGGAATTCCTTACTCTATGTCTCCTTAAGACAATATCTGATGTAACTTTATTTGGATTAAAATATTTTCTTCTAGAGCAAGGATCATGAGACTTAGGAAGTAAAGGTAACATAAATGAAACCTACAAGGCATCTGAAGGTGAGAATGTTCCGGTGTCTGCAGGGGCCAGAAGAAGGTATCAAATCTAGAGCCACAGAAAAAGCTATGAGCCATCCAGCAGGGGCGCTGGAAAGGAAACTCGGGTCCTCAACAAGAGAACAGTGCACTGTTAACTGCTGAGACCTCTCTCCATATCCTAATTAAAATTCGTAAACAAAAGAAGCTCTGGACCATGCATGGTGGCTCTCACCTAAAATCCCAGCAATTAGAGGCAACAGAACCAGGAACTCAAGGCCAGCCTCAGTTACGCAGAGTTCAAAGCTTACCTAGGCTAAATGAGAATGTGTTGTGTGCCCCACTCCTACATACACAGAATAAATACATAAATAAAATTGTAAACAAAAAATGCATTTTTGCCCTTAGAAATTAGGAATTGAAATAAAATAAATGAACTGAGAGCTGGAGAGATGGATCAGCAGTTAAGAGCACTTGCTCCTCTGGGAAGGTACCTGAATTTAGTCCCCAGCACGCTTATCAAGTATGTCAGAAGCACCTCTAACCCCAGCTCCAGGGGATCTGACACCAGACACCCTCTTCTGTTTTCTAAGGGCACCTGCACACATGTGCAAGTGCATAGTCACCCACCCCCACCCCCCGTATGCATAAATTTTAAAAAGTAAATGATAAAATGAGCTGAGAGAGACTTGCATTTATTTTGCTCTCTTGCTGAAGCCTCTCATCATGTGAGCCTCAGTCTTTACCTCCTCTAGAAGAGCAAGGGGCTATTATGGAGTCAGTGATGTTGCTCACCAAACCTTGAACCAAGAACCTTGATCTTGGAGTTTCTAGTTCTTAGAACTTTAACAAAAGCAAGTAATCTGCTTTATAGATTAGCCAGTCTTCATTACAGAAACAAAAAACAAATGCAGAACAGTAGATATACAACTCTGAGTACATGGGGGGCAAGGAGTTGTTGGAGGTTTGGGGGGGATATTTTTGATTGACAAGCCAAGGAATTGGAAAATATTAACTGGCGTAGCCAAGACATAGACAGCAATCAGTGAGTGTGGTGCTTCCAGATCTAACAACCTTCTCACTACTATAAGTGAAGAAACAACAACAGAAGTCATAACTGTACACCAGAACACCAAGCAGAAAAGGATAAAAGTTCACAAGAAAACATTCTAAAATGAGTGACATACAAATAGAAGCCAAATGGTCAAAACACAGTCAAAGAAAAGAAATATGGTAACCAGTACCTTAGGGAACTGTGAGAGGCTCCAGGAGAAAGGGCAGGGGGCCTTTTTCCTCAAGTGTGTATTTTGTTCCCTGGATTTTTCTTGGATTCGATTTTGTGCCTCCTTCGACAAACATTTACATTCAGTTTCTAAGACATACTCATTCCTGCTGGGCGTCAGGATGCAGCTATGGAACCCAGTCTGATGAAAGGATATGCTGAGTGCTGACCTCAGTGCACTGAGGTCTGGATATGGCTCTTTGCCTTTCTAGCGTGCTTTCCTGGATATAATCTATAGTATGTGACAGGCTGCTGTGTTAGAGTCGGTCTGTCCTGAGAAAGTTCTGGAAAAGGCTGCTCTGCTGATATTTACTATGTGTTTACTGATTTATTTACTTGTTTTTCTGATCATGTTTTTCTGAACTCAAACAACCTTCTTCGGACCATTGCTTTTTTTGTTACATTCCTGAATAAAACTGGACTGAAACTGAAATAAATACAACTTTTTATTTGCCCCATTCTTTCAGGTCCTTAGATCCCAGGTCCAGTAGACAAGATTTGCACAGATCAGCTGAAAAGTCAGCAAAAATTAATAAGCATTATGCCACAATGAAAGTAATAGTACTTTTCCATTAGAAACAAAGACAGAACATATAAAACACATAAATGATATTCAGAAACTGCCCGTAAGGCCAGTAACAAATCTCAACAAACAGCAAAGTTTTCATTTTAATCAAGAATAGTTTTGAAAATACACATTGATTGAATTAACTGCATATTTTAATCACATTGCATGCACTCATGAATCTAACTCACTTAAATGAAATTAAAACTGGCTGTGATAGCACAGCCCTGCAATGCCAGCAGACAGAGATGACATTTCAGACAGGCAGACATTCCCTAGGGATATGCAACGTACATGCCTATGCACCCCACATAGGAAGTCCAAAAGTATGGATACCACTGAAGTCCAACCTGCAAGCCTCTCAGCTGCCCAAAATCTGCATCTCCCAGAGTATATAGAGTCCACTGGAGCATCTTGGACTATGTAACCACAGAGCCATCTCACCAGGCTCTTGAGAGAAATCTGTTATGATACTGATGCTGGACTGGAATTTCCTGATTCTGTTGATCTTTCTGTCCTGAAGGGAAGCTCCCTAAGCCCAAAGCAACTCAGGGAGCTTCAGGGAGTCCGTGCAACTGTTCGGATTCACCAGGCCCCTGCTTCCCAAGAGTAAGCAAGAAGGCTTTAAAGAATCACTTTCAGACAAGCCAAAATGAAAACTGTAAGATTAGACCAGACAGCCACCGGGAAGGAACAGAAACTAGTGGGGCTGCCTGGAATAGATTTAGACCAACAGATTCGTGTGGAAGGCGTGAATATTCTCCAACCTGGTGAGCTGCCCACAGGTTGCACAGTGTGCCCAGGTTCCCAGCTTTTGTGAGTTTTCATCCATGCTGTGGTGGCCTGTGGTTATGCAACTGTCTTTGAATCATATCTGCTCTGATCTTATAAGACACAGACCAACTGAGACACAGGTGGCAGGCCACCTGACACCTAGAACAGCAGCCACAGGTTACAGAATATAAACCACCTTCTCACTTTTGCCTTGGTTGGACACCTTGTACAGACTTCATGCTCTTATTGGCTGGAAATTTTGGATCCACACCCTCCAAATGACAGGGCACCTAAGCTGGGAGAGATGAGAAAACTTTGGGAAACTTCATAGCTCTTCCTACTGTCAGGATGACCCATGCTCAAACTCGCTGGTGCTGGTACTCAGCTCAACTAAGTTCCCATATTCTTCCTACTCCTCCCCCTCCTCCCCTCCTCCTCCTCTTCCTCCTTTCACCCTTCCTCTCCCCCTCTCCCTCCCGTTCCCCTCCCCTCCCCCTCCCCTTCTCTCTCCTCCTCCTCCTCCTCCTCCTCCTCCTCCTTCCTTCTCCTCCTCCTCCTCCTCCTCCTTCGCTAAGCCACAGGGAACCTGGGCACACTGTGCAACCTGTGGGCAGCTCCCCAGGTTGGAGAACATTCACGCCTTCCACACGAATCTGTTGGTCTAAATCTTTTCCAGGCAGCCCCATTAGTTTCTGTTCCTTCCTTGTGGCTGCCTGGTCTGATCTTACAGTCTTCATTTTGGCTTGTCTGAAAGTGATTCTTTAAAGCCTTCTTGCTTACTCTTGGGAAGCAGGGGCCTGGTGAATCTGAACAGTTTCATGGACTCTCTGTCCTTAGCTCAACTCCTGAGCCCAACAGGACACAAAGATCTGATGAGCAACTTAGGACCTACGCACAGTGACTGCAAAAAGAAGTGATTCTGATTGTTTTAGAAGGTTTCTGCAGAGCCTCCTGAAAGCCCAGTTCTCTTAACTAAAGCCTTGATAGCGTGGGACCAAAATAGCAGCTAGCTGGCTAAGCTCAGAAGAAGAGGAAAAAGAAGAAGAAGAAGAAGAAGAAGAAGAAGAAGAAGAAGGAGGAGGAGGAGGAGGAGGAGGAGGAGGAGGAGGAGGAGGAGGAGGAGGAGGAGGAGGAGGAGGAGGAGGAGAAGAAGAAGACAAGAGGAAGAGGAAAAGGAGGAAGAAGAGGAGGAGGGGGAGGAGTAGGAAGAATATGGGAAGAATAGGAGGAGGAGGAAGAAGAAGAATATGGAAAGAGGAGGAGGAGGAAGAAGAATATGGAAAGAGGAGGAGGAGGAGAAGGAGGAGGAGGAGGAAAGCTTTCTCTGAAACTGAGTGCTTTTGAAATGAGATTCCACATAAGCCCTTCAAACCCTGTTTGCTCCCATACCTGGCCAGAAGAAGGGAAGGTTTTAAGTGGGGATGGTTTTTCCATTGCAAGAGCATCTTGGTAATGAATATCATGAAGTCATGCCATGCAACAAACCTCATACAAGAGATTTACTAGGGAGAGGAACAAAATTGTCTCTGCCACTGACCAGGAAGAGACAGAAGAGGGCTAGACAGAAAGGAAGACTTTTATAGGATTTTTGGAGCCTGTTCAGTGAGCTTGGTGGGAAAGTGTGGAAAGACAGGAAACATCATTTGTCCATGAAACTTGAGCCAAGAGTGGTAATAGTGATTTCCAAGTCTCTGAGCTCAAGGTCAAGCCAGGGGCAGGATGGTTTTCTTTTGAGCTATGTCTTGGCCTTGGGGTCAAGGGTCAGGGTGTTCTTTTCCTGGCTCTTTTACTCTACAATGGTGGCTGTGGGGGGCAGAAAATTCGGTCTTACACAGCCCAAGATGGACTCTTATTATCTATGTTCAACTTCTGATCCTCCCACCCTCCAAGTGCTAGAACAACAACTGTGCATTACAATGCCCAAGCAGCAAAAATATGTAGCTTGGTTCCACTGTCACTGATGGTATCTTTGCTCGGTTAATCAGGTCCTTGGCATCTTGCTCAAAGAATGTAAGAAAGGCTAAAGCTTGAGCCTGGGGGGATGGCTCAAGGGTTAAGAAGGCTTATTTCTCTTTCTTGAGAACCGACTTCAATTCCCAGCACCCAAGTCTGGGCTGACAAACTGCCTGTAACTCCAACTCCAGAGGATCAGTCAGCTTCTGCAGGTGCAGACATCCACATGCAAATGACATATAGTCACCAGATAGCATGAAAAGTGTTTAGTAAAAGAAGGCCTAGGGCTGTGAGCACTAGACAACACAAAAGCAGAAAATGAGATAGCTTTAGCGATGGCAGAGAAGCAGCAAATTCTAAGTTCATGCTGTTATTCCTGCTGTCTTTTGGTCCAGCACCCATTATTACAATCCAGTCAAGCTCCGCGCTTTAGCTCTGTAGTGACCTAGTTCAGCAGACAGGTGACGCTCTACCACGCGGAGGCAGCCCGTGGTTCCAAGCGCGCTGTGGCGGTTGAATTCGTGTTCTAAACCGAAAGAGAGAGAGAGAGACAAGGACTTCTGGGAGTTGTGGACAGTGGGCAGAGCGCATGACCTGGTTAGTGGTGCGGTTGCAACTGTCCTACACCCTGGGTCTCGGCCTTGAAAGCTTGAGACTCACTCCTCCCAGAGAGGAGGGAGGAAGTAGCTACAGGACCCCAAGCCTGACAGGGAATGGTGTAGGGCCATAGCCAGCTACATGAGATTTGGGTCGGTCCGTTATGAGGAGTTTCTGTTGACTACTGTGAGGTCATTTCACACAACACCCTGTGGTGATTGTGGCATAACATTAAACTGGGTTTGAATTTAAAAGACTGGTAAGGAACCACAAAGACCATTTTTCAGTCGCCAAGTGGGATACCACCTATCTACATTGTGAAAGGACCCTCTAGTACTGCGGCTATTTAAGGGTACTTTGGTCTCTAGTGAAGATGAAGATGAAAGTTAAGTTTCCTGGTAGACATAGATTTCCATACTGGTAAGTCTTATTAGAAAATTTAGAACATGAAATGGCTCAAAGAATTTCAAGATAAAACAGTAATAATCAAGTCGAGCTGTTGAGAACCACCCACTTTTGAACCAGATCATATGAAATGAACTAAAAACACATTTAACACTCAAAGTTCTTTAGAAATTCAGGTTTTGGCTTCCCCCACCCACCCAAAATAATTACATCATAGTCATAGAAAATTAGAAAGAAAGGAAGAAACTAATCTCAGTTTCAGATAACTGTACTTTGGATAGTTACTAAATAACTTGTTTTCTCTATCAGAAGCAGGAACTACCCTTTATTGAGCAGAACCCAAGAAAATCTGCCCGATACATATATTTCTCTGTTACTAGGTAAGAGTGGAGACTTCATTGGAGTCATGGTGTTTACCAGTTACAGCACTCTCAACCGGGCTCATCTAACCTTGGACTATCTTCACGCAAATTCAACCACCCACGAATTCCTGTTTGGTGCCCTTGCTGAACTGGTGGATAATGCGAGAGATGCTAATGCAACCCGGATAGATATTTATGCTGAAAGGCGAGAGGACCTTCAAGGAGGATTCATGCTTTGTTTCCTAGATGATGGAGCAGGGATGGATCCAAACGATGCCATCAGTGTGATTCAATTTGGAAAATCAGCCAAACGATCACCAGAGTCCACACAGATTGGGCGGTATGGGAATGGACTAAAATCAGGCTCAATGCGTATTGGAAAGGATTTTATCCTCTTCACGAAGAAAGAAGGCACCATGAGCTGCCTCTTCATGTCTCGAACCTTTCATGAGGAAGAAGGCATTGATGAAGTGATAGTCCCTTTGCCTACTTGGACTACTCAGACACGAGAACCTGTCACAGACAACATGGAGAAGTTTGCCATCGAGACAGAACTCATCTACAAGTACTCTCCCTTCCACACTGAGGAAGAAGTGATGACCCAGTTCATGAAGATTTCTGGGACTAGTGGAACCCTGGTGATCATTTTCAATCTCAAACTCATGGACAACGGAGAACCTGAACTAGACATAACCTCAAACCCAAAAGATATCCAGATGGCAGAGATCTCCCAAGAAGGTGTGAAGCCAGAGCGGCACTCTTTCTGTGCCTACGCTGCTGTGCTGTATATCAACCCTCGGATGAGGATTTTTATTCACGGGCACAAGGTGCAGACCAAAAAGCTCTCCTGCTGCCTGTATAAGCCCAGGAAGTACACATTCACATCAAGCCGTTTTAAGACTAGAGCAGAGCAAGAGGTGAAGAAGGCAGACCAGGTAGCACGGCTCGCTGAAGAGAAGGCCCGGGAAGCAGAGAGCAAAGCCCGTACACTGGAAATGCACATAGGTGGAGACATCAAAAGGGACTCCAGGGTGATGTTGCGTCGGATCCAGAATACAGCCATCACCCTCCGAAGGGAAGCTGATGTCAAGAAAAGGATCAGAGACGCCAAGCAGCAAGCACTCAAAGAACCTAAGGAACTGAATTTTGTTTTTGGTGTCAACATTGAACACCGTGACCGTGATGGCATGTTTCTCTACAACTGTAGCCGCCTGATCAAGATGTATGAGAAAGTGGGCCCACAGCTGGAAAAGAGCATGGTATGTGGTGGGGTTGTTGGAGTCATTGATGTGCCCTACTTGGTCCTGGAACCTACACACAACAAGCAAGACTTTGCTGATGCCAAGGAGTACCGCCACCTTCTGCAGGCAATGGGCAAGCACCTGGCACAGTACTGGAAGGACATAGCCATTGCCCAGTATGGAATTGTTAAGTTCTGGGATGAGTTTGGCTACCTTTCAGCTAACTGGGACAGACCCCCATCTGATGAGCTGCGTTTCAAACGCAAGAGGGCTATGCAAGTCCCAACCACCAAACAGTGTGATCTGTGTCTAAAGTGGAGAACCCTCCCCTTCCAGTTAAGTGCTGTAGAAGAAGGTTACCCAGACAACTGGGTTTGTTCCATGAACCCTGATCCTGAACAGGACCAGTGTGAGGCTTTTGAACGGAAACAGAAGATTCCTCTGGGGATTTTAAAAAAGGTTCCAAAAACACAAGAAGAAAGGCAGAAGCAACTAACAGAGAAAATTCGCCAACAGCAGAGGAAGCTTAAGGCCCTTAAGAAAATGAAGCCTATCTGTTCCCGAAGTGATCTAAAACAATTACCCTTGGAAGTGACTGCCAGACCTTTCTCCAAATATCCTGCTCATAGATTTCAGGGTCCTCAGCCATCTTTCCGTGCAGTGAAAAAGAATGCCCGAAGAAGACCCCAGCCCATGCATGCTCTTAGACCATTCAGACAGCTCCAAAGGTCTTCTATCATCTGCACCAACCCGAAATCTCCTATTCTGGCAGCCCAAACAGAGGTTGTGCGGCTCCAGCCACCTGAGACTCCCCAAAAGTCAGTGAGCCTCCTGGTCAGAATGGTACCCCAACCCACTGCTCTGGTACAATCCCTGTCACCATCTGTAGTCCACAACTCCAGCAACCTTTGGAATGTTGAAACCCCCAAAGCCGTGAACACTGCAGGGGCCAAGATGCCAGATTCACCTGTTAATCCCTCACTGGTGAAGGGTGATCGCAAGCGGGGTCTTGGGGACTCGGATGAAGTCGACAGGAGGAAGAGGATGCGCAAACGGGGCAGATTTACTGTGAAGAAGGAAAAGATTCAAGCAAATGAGCTCTCAGACAGTGCTGAGGAAGAGAATCCAGCTGACTTCCAGACAGCTCAGAAAGATAAAGGACTGTATGTAGAGGTACGTGTGAAGGGAGAGTGCTACAAGGGTCATGTCACAGCCGTGGAGGTGGGTGATAATGTGGTATGGTGGAAGGTCAAGTTTGAGGATGTGCCCAAGGATAGCACACCGAGAGACTGCTGGGTGGAAAAGGGCAGTGAAAATGTATGGCTGATGAATCCATCTCCAGAGTACCAGAGCACTGGCGAACAGCAAGAGGATATAAATGGGGAGGAGGACACTGTGGTCCAGCAGGCTTTGGCACTGCAGGGGGCCTCCAACTCTGAATGCTTCTGCACTGAACCCGACACTACTGCCCCAACCGCCAACCACAAGACCATTGACCTCCTGGTCCAAATTCTCTGGAATTGCCTACGTTATTTCATGCCTCTGAGTTTTCCCATATCCAAGAAGGAGCTAGGTGCTATGAACTCAGAAGAATTATTGTCTCTCCCTCTGAAAGAGTGCTTCAAGCAATATGAAGTCAGACTCCTGAATCTCTGCCATTCCTACCAAAGCTGTGCTGATTCACAAGTCAAGGCCTCTGAGGAAAGCCTGCGCATCTCCCAGAAAAAACTCAAGGAAGCAGAGGAGAAACTCCAGAAGCTGAGGACCAATATTCGGGCACTCCTGCAAAAGGCTCAGGAGGACATAAACATCAACGCAGATGATGAGCTGGATGCTTATATTGAGAATCTCATCAGCAGCGATGACTGAGGGACATCAGGGCAGAACAGTGCCCCTCCTCAACACTTCCAGTGGCTGTGGAGGGAAATTCCATTCATGCATTTTGGGAGGGGAAGAAACTCTGATTCTTTGAATCCTTCTCCCTGAATTTATAAATAAATTTTTAAAAGATTTATTTTGCTTTTCATTTGTGTATATGTGGCATGTCTATCTTTAAAGCACTGTCCTCACAGGCAGAAGAACTTAAGTTATGAGAGGTCCTGAGCTGCCTGGTGTAGGTGCAGGAAACTGCACTCGGGTCCTCTGTGTTAGCAATAATCACTCTTTTGGGTTTTTTTAAAAAGATTTATTAATTTATTTATTTGAATACACAGTTGCTGTCTTCAGCCACACCAGAAAAGGACATCAGATCTCATTACAGATGGTTGTGAGCCACCATATGGTTTCTGGGAATTGAACTCAGGACCTCTGAAAGAGCAGTCAGTGCTCTTAACCTCTGGCCATCTCTCCAGCCCCAACAATAATCACTCTTAACTACTGAACCATTTCTCCTGCCCCCAGATATTTGCTGTTTTGTTTTGTTGTTTAAAGAAACCATACTTCTTTTATGTGGCCTAATCAAATACCAAAATCCTTTGCACTTTTTTGGTTGCGAAATCTGAACCATTGTGCTCACAACCATACTTCTTTTATGTGGCCTAATCAAATACCAAAATCCTTTGCACTTTTTTGGTTGCGAAATCTGAACCATTGTGCTCACAAAGGGAAGCAGACATTCTGAAGTTGGAAAGACTCTGTATGGCAAGCGTGGTATTTCTCCTAGAGGGTCAATAGTGGGACATTTGACATATGGAAGTGGAAAAAGGCCCAGACCTGTCTGGCTTTAGTGTCTCAGTCCTAAGGTGGTGGGGATCTAAGGGGGTTGAAGCAGGCAGCAAGACTCTTCCTGATGTCCTGTTCTTTGATCAAGAATATGAGGGTCTGCAGGCTACCTAGGTACCTACCAGGGTCCAGATGGCTTGATGTTCTTGCCGTTCACACAGCTCATATATTACTCAATTGTTAAAGGAGCAATTTCCTGAGGCTACTATGGACTCTAGGTTCAGAAGAAGACAACTCTGACTATCTAGGTCACTGGCTGGAGGATACTGCAAGAATTTCCTTGAAAAGGTTCAAATGGCCGCCTCAGTGAGGCTCCTCCCATTGAAAGCCATTGCTGCTGCCTTTCTATATCTTTCTCTGTTAGGCCCCACAGGGCTCTAATGCACCTCTACTCCGGAGCAATGAGAAAAGAAGGCCTGGGAAGCACATCAGCCCTCTGCTCCCTGCCTAGGCACAACCTCAGACAACTAATCAGGGTCAAAACAAAGGCAAAAGCTCCCGAGTTTTGTCTAATGGTTCCAACCCCTCAACTTGTCTCATTCTTACTCAAAGCTACTAAAGACAGGAGTGTGACTTGAAAATGGGGATGTAGTGATGAGGGACCCTGATCCTAGAAGCCTAGTAGTGTTTCCCTACTTATGCACACATGGCTTAAAAATGTTGAGTTCTGGGCTTCTACTTGTGTGTTGGGTATGGGAGAGAAGGAGGAAGACTACACTCGGGGGTGGGGGGGTGCTTTTTGAGGAGAATACCATTCAGAAGTAGTCTTTTTTCAAGTGGTCTGCAAAAGAAGGGTTTTCCTGAGCTTATGGACATGTTCTGCTCCTCAAATCCAACCCTTTTGTTGATCCCAACTAGGCAGGGTGTGGTGGACTGTTTTTTTTTTTGAGACATACTACATTTTAAAGGATTTGTATGTGAATATGTTCTTTCCCCTCCTCCGTGTGTGTGTGTGTGTGTGTGTGTGTGTGCATGCACGCCTATAGAGACATCCACCCACAAAACTTTCAACCCAAAATTAATCCTGTCTACAAGAAATTCAGGCACAGGGAATGGAGCAAAGACTGAGGGAATGGCCAACCAATAACCAGCCCAGCTTGAGACCCATGACATGGACAAGCAGCAATCCTTGACATGATTAATGATAATTTGTTATGCTTGCAGACAGGAGCAACTTGTCCTTTGAGAGGCTTCACCCAGCAGTTGACTCAGACAGATACAGACACCCACAGCCAAACAGTGGATGGAGCTTGGGGAGTCTTGTGGAAGAACAGGAGGATAAATTGAGGGACCAAAGGGAATAGGAACTCCACAGGAAGACCAACAGAGTCAACTAACAGACTTGGATCCTTGGGGCTCTCAGAGTCTGAACCACCAACCAAAGAATATACGTGGGCTGAACCTGGGCCAACCCCGCCCCCAGCACGTATATAACAGATGTCCAGCTTGGTCTTCATGAGCATTCCTCAACAACTGGATCAGGGGTTGTCCCAGAATCTGTTGCCTGCTTGTGGATCCTGTTTCCCTAACTGGGCTAGCTTTTCTGGCCTCAGTGGGAGAAGAAGCATCTAGCCTTGCGGAGATGGTGGGGGTATACCTAGGGGTACCCCTACCTGCTCAGAGGAGGAGAAAAGGAACAGGGGAAGAATCGTGGGAGGGGGTGATGTGGAGGGGGGCAGTGAGCCAGATGTAAAGTGAATAAGTTAAAAAACAAACAAAAATGAAAAACAAAGCAACAAAACCAAAAATAAAAAAACCAAAACAGTCCACTCAGGTGGGCGTGCCATAGGTTACTTCCCAGTGCGCCTCTGTTCCTCACTGACAGGTTTCTCTTATGCTTCTTTTGGAGTCTTGGCAATGATTTCTGGACCTTGCTTTCTACTTTATTCTACTGCTGCAGTTTGTTATTTAAATAAAATGCTGATTAAGGGAGGACCTGACCTTGCTTGAAAGCCTGTTAAGAGTGCAAAGTGTTAAAAGCACTTGCTTTAGGGCTGGAGAAATGACTCAGCATTTAAGAGCACTAGCTGCTTCCAGAGGACTCTGGTTGGATTCCCAGCACCTACACGGAGTCTCAAAACTGGAACTCCTCTTCCAGGAGTTCCAACAGCCTCACACAGACACACAGGCAGGCAAAACTCCAGGGCTGCCGTGGCAGAGGAGGTCCATTTCCCAGCATCCACTCTGTGACTCACAATCAGTGTGAATCATCATTAAGTGCAGTACCAGGAGCTCCTTTAACCCGTAAGGCTGGCTGTCAATCACACATGATCCACATACTGACATGCAAGCAAAACACTTCTAAACATAAAAATTCATAAACCTTTTTATTTACACATGCTACTGTTTTTAAGGAGGTCTGCGTGACCTAAAGAGATGTTCATCATCCTTAGTCATTAGGGAAATGCAAATCAAAACAACCCTGAGATTCCATCTCACACCAGTCAGGATGGCTAAGATCAAAAACACAGGAGACAGCAGTTGTTGGCGAGGATGTGGAGAAAGAGGAACACTCCTCCACTGCTGGTGGAATTGCAGGCTGGTACAACCACTCTGGAAAGCAGTCTGGCGGCTCCTCAGAAAACTGGGCATGACACTTCCGGAGGATCCGGCTATACCACTCCTGGGCATATACCCAGAGACTTTACCTGCATGCAATAAGGATACATGCTCCACTATATTCATAGCAGCCTTATTTATAATAGCCAGAAGCTGGAAAGAACCCAGATGTCCCTCAACGGAGGAATGGATTCAGAAGATGTGGTATATTTACACAATGGAATACTACTCTGCAATTAAAAACAATGAATTCACGAAATTCCTAGGCAAATGGTCAGAACTTGAAAATATCATCCTTAGTGAGGTAACCCAATCACAAAAGATCACACATGGTATGAAGTCACTGATAAGGGGATATTGACCCAGAATCTCAGAATACCCTAGACACAATCAGCATATCAATAGATTTCTAAAAAGATGGAAGGAGAGACCCCTGGTCCTGGAAAGACTGGATGTAGGGGAACGCCAGGACAGAGTAATGAGAGGGGGTTGAACGGAGAAAAGAGGGAGGGAAGGGGGCTTATGGGACTTTCGGGGAGGGAGGAAACGGGAAAGGGGAAGTGATTTGGAATGTAAATTAAAAAAATAAAATAAAATAAAATTAAAAAAAAAAAAAAAGGAGGTCTGCGTGTTCTGTCAGGTCAGAGACTGCAGGCCTGGAAGGAGGAATGAAACTTTAAGAAAGTTGACTTCGTAGGAGATCTGTTTCTGTTGATAAGTTGAACTAATCATTTTGAGGCAGAAAGCAGGAACTTGGAAAGTGTGTATATGATCTTGTAGGTGAGAAAATGGGAAAACATTTCAGTGTTGGTGTATTAGTCTAGTTTCTAGATCATGGAGATTAAGAGGTGTTACTGGAGTTAGTAAGCTTAGAGCATGGGCCTTGGCATCCCAACCCATTCCACCCTCAGTAGGCCTAGTGGGAGACATCTTAACAGCAAGCCTAAAAACACATCTTTGGTTGTTTAAGCCAGATCTGAATCGATACAAATGAGGCAACGCATACTGCCTCCTCCAGGTACTTTCAAAATGGAGAATACTATACAAAGCAAACACATTTTGAATTGGCTGAGGCAGGAGGATTACCAGTGTTTGAGGTTAGTCTGGGCTACAGAGCAAATACCAGGTCAGCCAGGGTACATAAGTGTAATATAACAAAAGTTATATTTTATTATGCTGAGGGTCATCACACAATGTTCACACTCGAAATTTCTAACTACTATCCTAAGCCTATCTCCCTAAGACTGTTCACCTGAGTTAAGTATCTTAGCTGAAGGTTAGGTCCAGTCTCTAACAGAAGTCTATGATTCAAAGGTCAAGATCCTGGGGGAGATTCTACAGCTGGAGAGCAGATGAAGGTGGAGTGTCTCTACATGTACAGAGCAGAGCATTGTTCTTGTTCTCTGCTTACATACTGTCCAGTAGACGTCATACATGAGGGCAGGTGTTCACAGAGGCTCTGGTCTGGAGCTGGGGTTAGAGCAGTGTGAGCCACCTGATACAGTTGCTTGGGACTAAAGTCCAGTCCTCTGAAGAAGCAGCGTATGTTCTTAACTGCCCCTCAAACATTTTTCAGTCTTCCATGCTACGTGAAATAATATCTTTTTCTGCTGCATAGATAATGTGTTTCACTTTCAAATCCTGTTTATTATGACATATGTACCTCAAAATAATAGATTTTTATGTTATTAAATTTTATGTTTTTAAATGGTTTGCCTGCATGTATGTCTATGTGCCATATGTATGCTGTGACCTTGGAGGTCAGAAAAGATCAGTGGATCCCCTGGAACTAGAGTTATGGATGGTTGTGAGCTGCTATGTAGGTTCAAGGAACTAAACCCAGATTCTCTGGAAGAGCAGCATGTACTCTTATCTCAGAGCCATCACTCCAATCCCAAGAGTCTCATGTATCACAGGCTGATTTCAATAGGTAGCTAGGGATGAATGTGAACTTCTAATCTTTCTGTTTCTATTTCCAGAGTGTTAGAATTGTAAATGCACACCACCATACCAGGTTTCACGTAGTGCTTGGGATCTAGCCCAACATGCTGGGCATGTTAGACAAACGCTCTACCAAGTGAACTAGGGTTCCAACGTAGCAAACATTGTAGCTAGGCTGTGTACTCATGGTAATCCACACGCCTTGGTTTTCTCCATGTTTAGATTACATACTTGGATTATAGGTACATGCCACCTCATAAAATTCTAATATCTTTGGAGTTTTATTTCATTTTAAATAAGTCTGTGTGCATATGTGTATGTGCACACCACAGTGCAGCACATGTAGAAGTCAAGAGACAGCTTGCAAGAGTCAGTTTTCTCCTCCCACTATGTTCATTCTGGGGATTGAATTTGGGTTCTCAGACTTGATGATGTATGCCTTTACCAACTGAACTATCCTCCTGGCCCTGATACCTTTAATTTATCCAAACACTTCTTTATGGCTAACTCTTTCGTATGAGAACTTATTCTACCCATGCCTCAATAAGACTTTGGATTATGATTTCCCAAAGGCTTTGAATGTGAAGTTCTCATTTAAATATGTAGTAAATAATTATGCTTGGCAAAGTAGATTTAGCTTTGTGTTTAGAGAGACAACATCTGCCATTGTCTCATATGTGATGCACAATGTTGTCAATTCTCATCTCCCTTTCCTTTATTCCTTCCTGTTGTTTTTCTTTCTTAGCAGATCTGGAGTTTATTAAGATGTATCTTAATATAGATTTTAAACACAGGGATTAGTGAAAGGTCTTGATGGGGTAATTGTGGAGCAAACTTCTTAAGGAGAGTTGCTTTATGTCTTTGCTATTGCGTCATAACACATAATGAAGCCTATTTCTCCTGCTTGAGTCTATTTGTTTATTTCTCTAGTAATAGTAGAGACATGAAATAGAGTCTATTAGAGATTAGGTATTACTCAACTGTATGCCATCGCTTATGCTATTATTATAGTATATTATATACTATTGTGGCGGTTTAAATGTGCTTGGTCTATGGAAAGTGCTACTATTTGGAGGTATGGCCTTGTTGGAGGAGGTGTGGCCTTGATGGAGGACTGTGCATCATTGTAGGGGTAGCCATTGAGCTCCTATGCTCAAGTTCTGCCCAGTGTGGAAGTGACCTCCTCTTGGTTGCCTGCAGAAAGGAGTCTCTCCTTGTTGCCTCCAATCAAGATGTAGAATTCTTGGCTCTCAAACACCAAGTCTGCCTGCATGATGCCGTGTTTCCCACCATGATGATAATGGACTGAACCTCTGAAACTGTAAGCCAGTCCCAGTTAATGTTTACATTTATACAAGTTGCCTTGGTCATAGTGTCTCTTCACAGCAACAAAACCCTAACTAAGACAACTATATACTATACCTATTACTATTATACTTTTATATTATACTGAAAGAAATAAGATCACTTAGTGTATTCAGTAGTAGGCCCATTAGAGAGTTAATATTCAGGGGGAACTTTTGAAACTTTTCATTATGTGTGTGTGTGTGCACGCACGCATGTCAGTGCAGGTCCCCATGAACATCAGAAAAAGATTAAACGCACAAGAGCTGGAGTCCCCGCTATGAGCACCTAACCTGGGTGCTGTGATTTGAACTCAAAGGTCCTCTGCAAACACAATATGCACTGTTAACTATCGAGCTATCTCTCCAGCCCTACAGGGAGAGTTTAGGTGGCTGTATCTACTCAGCATGTACCTACTCAATAGGAAGAAACTAAGAGCTTTCAAGGGGGAAATAGGAGTGAAGCAAATGATACACTGTTTATATGTCTATAAGCTGTTGTGACAAATCTGCTCCTGACAGGCAAACAGATGAGGTCCTTCCAATACTAGCTGTCAGACAGTAGTAAGGAATTAGAACGAAAAAATGAGTATTTTTCTCAGGATACAGACACTTGAGAAAACTACACTATCCATGTTGTATATACAAAGTAGGGAGACTTTTTGTTATTATTATTTGTTTTTTTTAATGTATGTGAGTACACTATAACTGTTTTTTTTACACACCAGAAGAGGGCATCAGATCCCATTACAGATGGTTGTGAGCCACCATGTGGTTGCTGGGATTTGAACTCAGGACCTCTGGAAGAGCAGTCAGTGCTCTTAACCACTGAGCCATCTCTCCAGCCCCAGGGAGACTTTTTGATAGAGTCTCACTATGTAGCCTGGACTGGCTACTGGGACTTCAAGGACATACCACAACACTAGTAGGTAGTTAGACTTTGACACATGTACAGACACACAGTCTGTACAAGTCACCATTAAGAGAGGTGTTTTTGTTCTGTACCATCTTCATTAAAGTGTTCAAATCCAGTATTGGTAAAGTTGTGTGAATGTGGACAGAGAGGAACAACTCAATAGCTAAGTCGTTCAGTTAAGAGTTAGGTCTTCATGAACTCTGCCTTAGAACTGAGTATAGGCTCCTAGATACTTGTCAGTGTTCTACTTCCTAAAATGTATTTGTGATGCTTTGACAGTGACAGCTGAGAATGTGTTGGTGAATTTAACCCTGGAGGACTGGGCTCAACTAAATCATCCCCAGAAAAATCTCTATAAAGCTGTGATGCAAAGAGCTGGTTTCTGTGTGTGAGGTTCCTCATATTCCTAAGCTTGGTAGCAAAGAAGTGTTTCTTGATTATCAGTGCTATTTAGATATTTGGAATATATATGGGGGATAGTTTTATGAATACATTTGGCAGTTATGATTTTAATTTAAAACTTAAATTAAATGTTTCCTAATTCAATGATTTTTCTCTATCTCCATGTTAGGACAAAAATGTGGAGAAAATGCCTTTGAAGACAAAATGTCCAGACTAAGACAAAGGTAATTTCTACTTGAAGAAAAAGCAAAGTTCCTGAGGAAATGTGGAGCAGGAGGAAATATTTAAAACAATGAGGTAAATAAATTATTCCAGCTTTCAGGAAATTTTCTTTAGAACCTCATATGGGTTGAGTGTCCTCATTCCAAAAATTAAAAATCTAATCTTGTAAATTCCTTGAGCACGAATCTCTCTCTCTCTCTCTCTCTCTCTCTCTCTCTCTCTCTCTCTCTCTCTCTCTCTCTCTCTCTCTCTGTGTGTGTGTGTGTGTGTCTGTGTGTGTGTGTGTCTGTGTGTGTGTGTGTGTCTGTGTCTGTGTGTGTGTCTGTGTGTGTGTGTGTGAGTGTGTGTGTGTGTGTCTGTGTGTGTGTCAGAATCTCATGATGCCCAGGTTGTTCTTGAACTCAAAACCAAAGATGGCACTGAATTGCTGATTTGTACCTGACTACACAAGTGCCAAAATCACAGGCCTGCCTATGAATGATGCTTCCTTTCTTTTTTTTAAAAAAAAAAATATTCCTTATTATTTGTTGTGAGAGAGTGGACAAGCAACATATTGTATATGGAGGTCCCAACTTGTGGGAGACAGACTTCTCCTTCTACAGTGTGGGTTCTGGGGATCAAATTCAGGTCATCGTGACAGCCACAGCCTTTACCCACTGAGCCATCTCTTCAGCTGCCCCAAAAGTGATACCTTCTAATGGTTCACTGAAAACAAACTTCATTCATATAAAAAAAAAATCATTAAAAATACTTGCTAGGGGAGATGGTTCAGTGGACAAAGCAAGCATGAGGACTAGAGCTCAGACCCTAGCAATCACTTAAAAAATCTGGGCAATCATGGTGGACTGCTTAAGATTCTATTGTTCTAGAGGTAGAGATAGGAGTCCCAGGGCAAGCCAGCTATCTAGACTATTGGTGTCAGCTAAATCTGGATTTAGCAACAGACTGAATCCAGTAAATAAAATAAAGAGCTGTCTCAGTAATAAAATAATATAAAGATCAAAATACACCAGATGTCTCACACACACACACACACACACACACACACACATACATGAGCACGCAAGAGACAGAGAGAGAGAGACAGAGAAAGAGAGACAGAGAGAGAGACAGAGAGAGACAGACAGAGAGAGAGACAGAGAGAGACAGAGAAAGAGAGACAGAGACAGAGAGAGAGACAGAGAGAGAGAGACAGAGAGACAGAGAGAGAGAGAGACAGAGAGAGAGAGAGAGAGAGAGAGAGAGAGAGAGAGAGAGAGAGAGAGAGAGGATTGTTACTGCTGTGATGAAACACCACAGTGAAGGGAGCAACTTGGGGAGTTTTCTATGCTCGAGCCTGTTAGAGTGCCCTTCAAAAGAAGCCTCTGTTTGGGGCCTCAGATGCTTGCCACAGGAGCTTTCATTTAGTAGAAGCTGTTGTCTAAGCACATGTACTGTTTTAAAGTTTCACATGATAGTAACAAATCAGACACAGGAGAGGAAAGAACTGCATATAAGGGGACAAAGACAACCCAAGACCAACTCTTATTAGGTTCTGAATCTGTGACATTCCAATTCCTCTGTCACTGATGCTTTGTTTGATCGGTTCTTTAACCTAGCAAAAGGTTCAGACAAAGGTGCAGCTTCTTCATGGGGCTTTCATTCACACTGTTCTGTGCACACTGTTTCGTGAAGACAATGGAAACAAAACAAAACCCACTACAATACATTCCTAAAGCTAACCCTGAAGACCCATTTCCTTATTTGGCCAATTCCTCCTCCTGAGACAACACACCAAAATCCACCAATCAAATTTTATTATTTGACTAGCATATCCCATCAGGATTTACCAACAATCCCTAACTCAGAAGTTTCTGGAATTTCCAACCCTAATAAGCCCACATGAAAAACATATAATCCAGTTGTTATATGCTATATGCCTAGATTGGACAGATCTAACACTATACTAACTTATTCCCCAGCTAGGAGACCCCTTCTACTTGGCAGTTTCTCCTGGCCACAATGTTCTGATCCGTAGAGGCTTCTCCTTTTCCTCCATCCTCTCTCTCCTCTCCTGTTCTTGTCGTCTCTCTTCCTGCCTCCTACTCTTGAACCTCCAATACCACCTTTACTCTCCACTGCCCAATCACAGGATATAGTCTTTTATTGACCAGTTAGAAAGGGGAGAAGGTTCACATGACATCAACTGAGTAGTGATGGACTGCTTGAGGGGGAAACCCCTCTTGAGGAAGCAGTATTAACATCAAAAAACAAATAACATCAAGCCAAACCACTATACACAGGCTTCTCCTTTTTCTCCTTAAAAATCCACTCCTGCAAAAACGCCTGCTGCTGCTGCTGCTGCTGCTACTTACTGTGTACCTTTGCAGACCCCACCCTGCCTCCAGGATGGTAAGTCTCCTTTGATCTCTTTGTGCTGAGAACTTGGTGTTCGGATATTTCCTGTACTGATTCTTTGGGGATTTGCTATGACCTGCCTCTGATGCTTCCACCTGTTTGTTTGTTTGTTTGTTTGTTTGTTATGAAGACAGTGTCTTGGCTAATCTGGAGCTCAAAAAGCTTTAGCTGTCTCCGCCTCTTGAACACTGGAATTAAAGGCCTGCACCACCACATCTGGAATAAAAACAAAATGGAAAAAAGAGAAAAAAAACCCTTGATCTTCAACTCTGTTTTGTTACTATAAAAAGTTCAGGAGACGATGCTGGAATATAGAATTTGGAGTGACTCAAATCTGTGTTCTTGGGCCATGGTGATTCATATGTGGTCCCAGAATAAACTATCTCTACATGATTTTGATTTGAGAGCTGTGTTTTATGCACCAGTGTCTACTGTGTGGCGTGGAATGGCTGCTCAGCAGTTTAGAGGACGTCCTGTTCTTTCAGAGACCTTAGTACAGAGCCCAGCACCCCTGTTCAGAATTGCCAGTAACTCCAGTTCTAGGGGCTCTGACCCCTTCTCTCGTCTCTGAGGTCATCTGCACACCCATGACATGTGCACACATACACGTGTGTATAAAACATATAAATAAATCTGTAAAATGAAGCATTCTTTGATGATCACTTTTATTTCTGATTGTACCAGGTCTTGGATATTCATGCATGAATTGGATAGAATGTTTGTTGTTTTCTCTTGTGAGACAGGATCACACTGCATAGACTTGGCTGTCCCAAAACTCACTGAGATCCACCAGCTCTGCACTCTAGTGCTGGAATTAAAGGCATATGTCACTGAAACAGGTTTTAATGTAAGTATTTGTTTGCTATACATGCCATGTCCCATGATTCATCTAATTTAACTTTTCTACTTTTTCTCCACTTCTCTTCTGTTGCAGGATTTTCCCTGTCCAATTATATTAGGACAGCAGGAAGCCTGTGATTGGACAGGAAAAAGGGAGGCAGAGCTAAGAGTTGCAGAGACGGAGCCGGAGAGAGGAAGGGAAGGCAAAATGGAGGCAGACATGAACCAGTGTGGCTTTAACCAGCCACAAGTAGTTATGATATCTATCATAAGGTTAGAATAATTGGGATAAAGCTTTTATCATTATCTCTTGGTTCAGAAATTATTGTACTGGCATCTTGTAAATTGTGATTTTATTGATACATAAATCTGATTGGTTAATTATAAGGTTCAAGAGTTTTCCTTTACTTGGTTACTGGAATGTGGGGACTGCTGATGGCAGAGAGGGAAATAGTGGCTCCCTCCAGGGACAGGCAAGCCAGATGCTGCAGGGGCTAGCTGGAGAGAGTTGCTGCCCGCCCGTGTCCCAAGCGATGTTATATTGGGGAGAACCTGGGTACCTGTCTCTTCAGTGTAGTCTACCGGAACAGAGGTCGCGGAAGTGAAGCTGGTAGGCTCCCGCCCAGTGCTGGGTCCCTCTGCCAGGCAGAAGTCCCCCAGCAGAGCTGGCGCGCTGGTTACTGCAGATCTGCCCAGCTCTTGGGAGCCGCATACACACAAGCTGCCCGAGACCCAAGCGATATTATCAGTTTTTTAATTTTTAAAGATGTATTTATGTATGTGTATTTGTATGTATATGTGCATGTGATACCCAAGAAGCCAGGAGCAGGTACCAGATTCCTTCCCAGAGTGCTTGTGAGTTGCCCAATGTGAGTACTGGGAATCTATCTCTGCTCTTCTGTATAAGACCAATTAGTGTGCTCTTAAATGGCTGAGCCATTTCTCCAGTTCCCTTTTGTGTTTTAAAGTTTTATTTATATCTCTTGGTTTTCCATTTATATTTCCTACAGACACTCTTAGTAAATATGCTTTAAACTTAAAACACACACACACACACACACACACACACACACACACACACGGATAACCTTTACACAGTGCATAAAACCATTATGCCTACAGACATCTACATGGTATCCAGCTACATGATGTCTGGTTTAGGTATGATTCAGATGACTCAGAATGAAAGACTGGTGGAGATGTTACTGAACATTACAGAAGCTAGTTCATATGGAACACGATGAAGCCACAGTACCGGAGAAGTAGGCATTAGCTATTAAGGAATATAAGCATTACCAGAATCCATAGAGACTCTGAGTAACAGAGGCTGTGGTGTATGGCAAAGGGAAACAGACCTGCCGCCATCCATTCCTTGAGGCAGCTGAATAGCTCAATTTGTTTTCCTATTGTCTGCTTCCTGGGTGCATCTCTCATGAGATGAAGCATTTTGAAGTGTGCTTAGGCTGCGGATGCACCCGCATCTTTTTGATGTTATTCCGCAGCTCAGTGAACTCATTCATATCTTTTTGCTTTAAGATGTGCCAGGTTTCCTAGCACTGAACAAGTTTATCAGAAGATCCAGTTACAGCAATAGTCATTAGAAAACCCTAAGGGGACGGTGGAGATGCGGGGAGAAAATGTGTAAGGGGTCACTGGGAAGAGAGGGGTCTGCAATTGGGATGTAATATGAATAAATTAACGGTAAAAAAGAAAACCCTAAACCTGAAGTAATTATAATACAAGAAACATGGAATGTTGGTGATGCTTGCTTTCATGGGACTGGTAGCATATGGATTTAATCCCAGCAAAGGAGACAGAGGCAGATACAGGCAGGTCTTTGAGCTGGAGCCCAGCCTGGTCTGCATAATGAGTTCCAGGCCAGGTAGAGCTACACAGTGAGACCCTGTCTCAAAAATAAATGAATAAATATTAATGAATATTTAAGGATGACCATGATATGTATATTTAATAAGTAATTAGACACTGACCACAAGTGGTATTATTTTGGTTTCTTCCTAGGCTTCTATCCTAACAATTTACCTAAACATACAACCCTCATATGGTGTAGAAGCAAAAGAGAGGCCAGTGTTGTTACAGACCCATACTGTCACTCAGTGTTATTAAGTCTCCATACCTTACATGAATACATTTCTGTTCTTTAAGCCTAATGTAAGGAGCCACATTGTTATAACTTTTATTAAGACTTCATATCCTACATGAATGTTTGTTTTATAGGCCTCTGGCAATCCATGCTTTTCAACCTATGATGAATTTGTAACCCTATGGGTAAACCCTCCCTTTTGCCTTACTCTCAACTCCTAAACCTGTGATGACTCCCTTTTGACTTATGAAAATGTATCTTCCCAGATACCTTGGTGACTCCCCTTCCACATGGTGTAGTCTTTCATTATTTTTATTGCCTCCTTCCTAAAAATCCAATTATCCTGGCAGCTGTTTTGCATGGCATTTATTCACCTCACAGGCAGCCTTGAGCCCAAAGTCCTCCAGTCTTCTGTCCCCGTACTAATAGCCAATTATCTTGACAGTTCTTTTCTATCAACCCTAACCCCTTCCCTATAAAGGGGACCCCCCAAAACCAGTGAGAAGCTGCTCTCTGAAATCCCAACTTTGGGAGAGGCTGACCAGTTCAAACTTCGGCTTGCTTTAACCAGACAGTCATGGAATTTTTTTCAGGTCTAACAATAGACTTAAAAATTGTTACAGTAGTAGTAAGAAGTAAGTGAATATTTTATTTAGGAGTATTTTAACAGAAAGAAGGATGAGCAGTGATTCACAATGGTCTTTAGAGTTTTTTATTTTAAGTGGTTGGGAAACAAAATCACTGATCAGAAAATGCTATCAAGGGGCTGGAGAAATGGCTCACTGTTTATGAGTGCTATTTTTTTGTAGTTTCCTTTCTGTTGCATAAATTACAGACCAAAACCAACAACAAAAACTTGGGAGTAGAAAAGACTTAGGATATTTTACTACCGAAACAGAAAATAAACCAATACACCACTGTTGTTGAGGACCTAGATTCAGTTCCTACCACTCACATCAGGTGACTTACAACTGCCATGGTGGTCAGGGGATCCAACCCTGTCTTCTGATCTCTGCTGCCACATACTTATGTGGTACATACAAACTTCATGTGGGCAACAGACACATACACATAAACAAAAAAATAAAATGCTATTGACTCTCAAATTCAAAAGGTGGTCTTAAACTGGATATCAATATACAGTGTACCTTTGGGCAATCCTAACGCACAGCAATCAGACAGAGCACATCTCATCTTAATGAGCATAAAATCACCATCACATCATACAGCAGCAGGCAACATTCAGTTAATTAAGCTATTCAATGTGTTACTATCAAAGGTGATTTTGTCCAACAGGTGTCAATGGAAATGAGCTTCTCATTGCAGGTAGGAAGACAGTTTCACAGCACGCTGTCACCAAGCAAAAGTGAGATTCATGGCTTTGATGAAAAAAAGAATTTCAGGCTGAGCCAATGTAGATTTGGAGATTAAAATAGAAAGGTGCTCAAGGGAAGAAAATAATTTCTTTAAAGGTTGCTTAAACCCCCTTCATTCCTTCCCCCCCAATAAACAAACCCTTTTAAAAACACTTCTCAGAGAGTATAGTCCATGACAAAAGTTAAAAGATTGTTTGATAAACAAAGGTGTAGTCAGGCAGATTTCTGTGGGTAATTATACAGATTTAGGAATGAGAGGCAAGTGCTAGAAAGTCAAGATTATATGTCATTTTAGTCTTAAACAAGAAAATTTGTTCTCCTCTCCTTCTTTCTTGTTCTTCCACTTATGACACAGGGTGTCACTGTGCAGATTAGGCTGGTCTTGAACTCACAGAGAACCTCCCAAATGCTGGGCGTTAAAGGTGTGCATCACCATGGCAGGCTTTTCAGTTTGGGTTTTATCAATGGTGTCTCAAGTTTCTTGCTTTTATTAGCAAAGAGAATAAGAGACTGTATGGGGGGGCAGTCCTTCCTTGTCCATAATTTTCTCCTTCTGGCATGCTTCAATTTGAACATTTTCAAATTCAGCCTCAACTTAGCTTTGAAATTCAGCAATTTTCAATTTCAATTTATGGACTCATTTCATTGTAAATTTATAAAAGCAAATACTACCAAATTTGAAGAACATTTGTATTTACTGGAGGACTGTTCAGTGTATCATAGGAAATACTTGAGTGTCTAAGTTATAAAAGTTAAAACTAGTCCAGATGATTGGAATTAGCCATACACTCATAGGAACAGTATAGTTTATGATGAGAAATATTAATGCACTTGCAAAAATATGTAATTCTGGTCTGGGGCAATAGCTGTAGATAAAGGACTTGCCCGGTGAGAAGACAGGAGTTCAAACTCCTCTAGAACCTAAGTAAAGTCCAGATGCAGCAACTGCTCCTGTAACCCCATATTTCTACGACAAGATAGGAGATGGGCGCAAAATCCCCAGAAGTTCACAGGCCAGCTATCAGATGCAGCAGAAACAAGAGAGACCCTGCCTCAGCAAGATGGAAAGTAATGACTGACACTCAAAGCTGTCTTCTGACCTGTACACATGTTCTGCAGCACATACCTGTTTCCACACATAGACTTTTAAAAAGTAGATAGTTCTTAATTAGTAGTATGGATCGAGACCAAATAACGGAACAAACCCCCAAACATTCTGTAAATGTCTTTGAAATTTGTAAAATTGAATAAATTTTGCAAAAGCTAAAAATCAGCAAAATTTCTCTATCAATTAACTAGATCATATTAGGGTTTTCCAGAATTAAACCAAGAAAATTATTAAAGAAGGTATTTACTAGATTGCCATACATGATAGGGGCTGGTGATCCAACAACAGTTGGTTGTACTAGAGAAGCAGAGATTTTGGTAGCTGCCCACTCTAAAAAGCTAAATAACTCAGGAAGCCCAATCTGAGGCCGAAATACTAGAACCTCCTGGAGACTCACTAGAACTGAGTCCAAGTTAAGAGGGAAAGGACAGCAGAGGATCATAGTAGCATCAATAGATGCACTCAGACCAAAAGGAAGGTAGGTATGTGCCTGCTGCTTTTGCCCGAGAGTTCATCCAGGATGCTGTTGGGAGTTGCTGCCCACATTGAATATGAGTTTTCCCCTCTAAGTTATTGTCCTACATATCACTCCTGTGGAAACTTCCCCAATACAGGTACATTTCACCAGTCAAATAAACCTATGTAATACACAATTTCTAAATAAAGACAATAACCAAGTCATTTCAGTTAATATGATTTTCATGTACAAATGAAAACACATTGTTTCCTCAGAATAGATGTCAAAGTCCCTTGAGTAAAGCTTATTCACTTATTGTAGCATAACTAAATAGGACAACATGTATCAATACCCAGTATTATTAAATCAATAAACATATTACATGGTAAAGAAAGAGATGAAAGAAAACATGAATATCTGCTTAATGTGTATATATGTCTTAGCTTCATTTCCTGTTGTAGTGACAAAATACCCAGGTAAAAGCAACATAAAGGAAAGGGGGTTTTAAGGCTGATAATTCCATCCCAGTGGGAAGTCAATATGGCAGTGACTTGAGCAGCTCAGAGAGCAGTGAATTAACGCTTGTATGCTTAGGCTCAGATAGTTAACTCTCCACTTTGATATACTTAGAGATTCTAGTCAGAATTGGCACTTCCAACAGTAGGCGAGTCTTTCCATCTCATTTATGCAATCAAGATAACTGTCCACAGGCATTCTCAGAGGCCCATCTCATAGGGGATTCTAGATTTGTCACATTGGAAATCAACACCATCAAGTATAAAAACAAATATATATTCTTCTTTTGTTTTTGAGTCAGGGTATCCTTATGCATCCCTGGCTGTTCTGGAACTTACTACATCAACCAAGTTGGTCTTGAACTAACAGACTCATCTGCCTTTGCCTCCTGAATGCTGGGATTAAAGAAATATGCCTTCACATCCCACCCAACATATATACTCTCAATAAAATAAATAAGACGCAATATAATTAGAATCCTCACTTCTATAACTGGACCCACAGGCATGTCATATTTATAAGTACCTTCTGATGTCATTTTGTATTTCTTCCTCTTCAGCAAGCGCTAAGCATCTTGATTTTTAATTTTTAACTTAAATTTTAGTATAAAAAACCTTGTAAGTAAATAAAAAACATCATCATACACCCAAATCAACTAGTTCTTTACCTTGAGAAGTGATTCTCACTTCCATTCTTGAGTATCTGAGCCATTTATTACCCTGTTTGGACTGAGTTGTAGCTTCCCATGGGTTTTAATCACCAGACATGGCAATAATAAGGAAATTCAGGAATAGACTTCCTTTCTTAGTGTCCTAGTTTAATTTGTTGTTGTTGTTGTTGCTAAAACACTGACCAAAATCAACTTGAGGAAAAAAGGATTTGTTTTAATTACACTTTATATTCCAACCCCAAGAGAAGCCAGGGTGGAAGAATCTCAAGGTAGGAACTTCGAATTTGGAAGTAGGACCTGAAGAAGGGACCATGGAGGAAGACTTGAGTCTTGGCTTGCTCCTCATGGCTCACTCAGCCTGATTTCTTATACAACACAGGGCCACCTACCCAGGAGTGGCACTACCCACATTAGCCCTGTCCTATACATCATTAATCAAAAATAATGCCCCCATAGACTTGCCTACAGGTTAATCTAATGGCAATTTCTCTTACAAGTAACTCTAGCTTGTGTAAAGTAACAAAAAGTAATCAGAACATCTCCATTGTTTAATGGGAGTCTCATTCCCCACTGGTCATGTGGAGCTATCACTCCAATGACAATAACGATTTTTAGTTAACTCAAGGGTACAAGGAACCCAAAGTAAATGGGTGTGGGGTTAGGTATGTGTGGGTGTCTTAGTTTCCAGTTCAAAGGAATGGGTAGATGTTCCTCTTGGTGGAACCATAATATCTACAGAACACGAAAAAAATATTTGCTAGTGAGTTATAGGAATGATCCCCAGGCCCCTTGATTGCTGGACCCATAAGAGAAACAGTATTGTATAAGATGCCACATTAGAGCACATCCATCATTCTGGAGAATCTTGTCCTAGCACTGTGAGCTAGCGCCAACTCATTTGTTGTTAAGATATTTGCTATAACTATATCTCAAAAGACCATTCCACTACTCAAACAACCAAAATTCTTCAGAATGGTAGGGATCAGGGTAAAAAATACTTTCTTACTCCATTGCTTAAGCAAATGTCATAGAATTATATCATGCCACCACTTATTTACAAGAGCTAAACTTAAAAATAAATAGTTCAGATATCTATTTTAGTAATAAACAAATCAGTGTAATATAATTTTAGAACATTTTTCCTTCAGGTTATGTAATTTTGGAGCATCCTACATAAATTACTTTGCATTGAACCTTTCATAATGTACATTTATGGTTCTCTACTACCTGAGGAATTTCACAGAATTTTAAAACTATTTCTTACAGTCAACTTTCTGAGCAAGTTTTGATACTGGTGCATTCTTAGTTTGCCCGTTTATGTTTGCTAGTGGCAGCCCTCATAACTTTATATTGATACTTGTTTTCTTCCCTAAACATTGTAACATTTTTTTTTTTACAGGAAGGGCATGCAATAAGGAATCCTTCCCACATTTTATGCTTAGGAATTCTCCCTAACATGGGTCTTTTCATGTATTCTAAGGGAACCACAACGAGTGAAGGCTTTCCCACACTGCTTACATATGTAGGGCTTCTCACCAGTGTGAATTTGCTCATGTCTCTGACAATCACCCAAAGCAGGAAAGGCTTTCCCACACTGCTTGCAAGCATAGGGTCTCTCTCCACTGTGAATCCTTTCATGGCGTCGAAGGGAACTATAACCACTGAAAGCTTTCCCACATTCCTTACAGTCATAGGGTTTTTCCCTAGTATGGATCCTTTCATGGCGTTGAAGAGAACTCTGTATAGTGAAGGCTTTACCACATTCCTTACATCTATAGGGCTTCTCTCCAGTGTGAATTCGTTCATGTATCCGAAAGGTACCAGAAGAGATGAAACCTTTCCCACACTGTTCACAGACATAGGGTTTCTCACCACTGTGAATTCTTTCATGATTTCGAAGGGAAGTACGAGTAGTAACAGCTTTATTACACAGGTTACAAACATAGAGTTTCTCTCCAGTGTGAGTCCGTTCATGTACTCGACAGGTACTTGAAGAAATAAAACATTTGCCACAGTATTTGCATACATAGGGTTTCTCTCCACTGTGAATTCTTTCATGGCGTGGAAGTGAACTTTGACCAGTGAAAGCTTTCCCACAATACTTACATACAAAGGGTTTCTCTCCGCTGTGAATCCTGTCATGACGTCGAAGGGAACCACGACTAGGGAAGGCTTTCCCACAGTGGTTACATATGTAGGGTTTTTCACCAGTATGAGTTCTTTCATGTCTTCGAACCTTACTTGAAGAAGAAAAGGCTTTCCCACATTGATGACATTTATATGGTTTCTCTATGGTGTGATTATTTTCATGCTTCAGATAGCATTCAGGATACATGAAGGCTTTCCCACATTCCCTAAATTTATAGAGACTGTCTTCATATACCTCATATTCATATCGTTTATGTCCTGGTTGAACAGGAATATGCATATTTAGGGGTGGGAGACCAATAAGTATGTCTTCACACAAATTACTTTCACACAGTTTTACTCCATGAGAGGTTTTCTTGTTCATAACAGTATCTGGAAACTCGTGGAAGATTTCTTCACATTGTCTACCTTCATTGGGTTTATATAATAATTCCACCAGTCCACTTCTGTAAAAAGTAGAAGGCACAGTACTTATAAGTTACCAGCCAGGACAATTGTTCATATTTTACATGGTTAGAATTCTTTAACATGAATGTGCTAAATGTCTCACAGGATTTCTAGAGGACATGCTATGTGAAGATAAATGTATTCTTATAGATGTTAACATTTTTACTAAGTAAAATATTCTGCAAACACTGAATGCCCAAGCCATTATGTTTGTTTATTTACTTGTTTATTTTTCATTATTCATTTGTTCTGGAGAGTCTTGCTTCTTGCTGTGATGCTTAAGCTGGCCTTGAGCTAACTACCATCTACTGCTAGAATTATAATTAGTCAGTACTGAAGGTGTCTCTCTATGACATATATTCTTTAAACAAGATGCTTCTACAAAAATGCTTTCAGATTTTAAAATACTTGCATATATTCAGAATATTTTGAAGATGATAACCAGTAGAAAGAAGACATTTCTTCAAGCTTTTAAATTATTATTACTGGGTAAGTAAAGGAGACTGTTTAAAGGTCTTAGAGGAAAACTTTGTGGAGTCATTACACTCTTCATTTTTTAAAAAGTATACTTCATACTCAAAGCCTGAAGATAATGTCATATGTTTTCTACTTTTATTATTTATTTAATCTTTAAAACTATTTATTTGTAGTTTTAAAAAACTGTAAAGATTTGTTTTATTTGTGTGTGTGTGTGTGTGTATGTGTGTGTACACATAAGTGTGGTACCTGTAGATTGTCTAGAACTGGAGTAGAAATGTTTGTGAGCTGCCCCAACATGGACGCAGAGAACCAAACTTAGGGTCTCTTCAAGAATTGTATTTGTGAGCTCATTCTTCAGCTTACTACATTTCTTTACTTTGTGTGTGTGTGTGTGTGTGTGTGTGTGTGATGGGTGAGTACAGACGTACCACTACCTCAATGTAGATATTAGAGGGCAACCTGCAAGAGTCTTGATTCACCATGCATGTTCTAGGATGGAACAGAGGTCATTAGGATAAGTGGAAAGCACCTGTCCCTACTGAACCATCCTCCTTAGTCCTTACTGAGTGTGAGTATGGTAAATGTATGCATCTGTGGTGTTTAAATGTAGAGGTCAAACGAGAATACCAGGGATCCTCTTCTATCACTTTCCATGTCAGCCTCTTGAGACAGGGATCTCTTATTGAATCTGGAACTCATGCTACTTTTCTCACTCTTCTAGCTTGGCTGATAACCAGAAAGCCCTAGGAATAGCTCAATCTCCACTTTAAAAAAAAACGTGAGTGCTGGAGCATCACTGAAGTAAAATACTAATGCTCACACAGCATGTGTTCTTACCCCTGACTCACTATCTGTTTAACCCATATCATTTTGCTTGTTTTCTTCCCATGTCATTTTTGAAAAAAAAAAATTATTTCCTTTACATATTGATCACTGCCCCCACTCCTAGTCCCCTCCTTCCATAGTCCCTCCCCCTACCCACCTTCTCCTTCTCCTCTGAGAGGGTAGAGGACCCCCTGGGTATCCCCCCCCCCAGCCTGGCACTTCAAGTCTCTACATAGCCCATATCATTTTAAAATAATTTGTACATGAAACAGAACTTGTGTATACTTGATGATCAGAAAATCAACTGTATCATCTTGCTAATATGTCACCAATCCTTTAGGAATTTTTATAAAATTGAAATTAAATTATTTTGAAGATTATTTTTAAAATTTCTACATTCTTTGAAATTTTTCCTATTTGTTTGGTTGTTTGTTTATTTATACGTGTATAGGTGTTTTGCTTACATGAATGTCTGTGTGACACCTGCATGCAGTGCCTGAGGAAGTTAAAAGAAGGTGTCCAATCCCCTGGGACTAGAGTAATAGATGGTAGATGCTGGAAATCTAATCCTGGTCCTCTGAAAGAACAATGTTATATTAACTACTGAGCCATCTAGCTACCTTTCATTCCCAAATTCTTAAGCAACACTCCTCTTATTTGGAGTGGACAAATTACCTTAGATTTTTCCTAGAATCTTCATCATCATCTTTACTCCTCTGGCTTTCCTCAATTTGTCCTAAAATGCAGAACCAGAAAAATTATTATGAAATCTATCTATATTAACTTCTATAAGTTCATAGTGTAACACGGATATGCTTGGAACAGTCACCACATTTACCTTTTATATTCTAAATCACTGAACAGCATTGGCAAGCAAGACAGCTCTCTTAGTGTTAAACAAGGAAATAACCTTATCCTTACCTATAGCAATTAGGTTTTTGAAGGTTTCCTGCATCACATCTGTGTAGAGTTGCTTCTGGGAAGGATCCAGCAAATCCCACTCCTCCAAGGTGAAGTTCACAGCCACATCCTCAAAAGTTAGACAGTCCTAAAATATGTCATATCAGGAAGAAGAATGAGATTCACAGCACTGTAAAGTAGACGCATTCTCCAAGAAGTTCACAGGGTATGTGTTCTCCAAAGGTCATGACACCTTCCTTCACCATGCATACCCTCCACCTCTTACACAGCAATTCCTATAAGGGATTGGAACTCCTTGTTAAGGAAATAACAGGACAGGAATACCAATTATGCTGCTAAATCTTACAATCCAGCAAGATTTTGGGTATTTTTGGTAACACTTTAACACCTCTCAAGACAGTCCAGCTACCTAGAACACACACTGCTAAAACCAGCTATCCTGCATCCACTTATTCTTAGAAATGACTGAATCCAAAGTTTGATTTTTGCTGGTGTCTATATATTGTTCTTGGGATGGATCTCCACAGATTGATAGATTAAAATGATGCCAGAGTGTCTGTACGCAATATGCACCTTGCTATAAAAACTATGAGCATCTTGTGCAGGAAGTTGGAAAGGAGAGAGCTGATGCTGGCACTTTTAGAAAGTTGCACAGTAAATTCCCAGATATGGTACCGAAGTCTCTAATGGAAAGCTGAAACCAGTCTAGTACTATAGGTACTAGCTACCTAGTACATACACTCTCATCTCACCTGGCCCGTTACTCAGGATGCTGACCTATATATTCATGAGAGAGGCTCCGGTGGCCTGTCTCTTCTGAGTGCTATAGCTCAAGGGAAGATTAAGCAGAAAACACCAAACAAAAGATTAAAAACAATGCATGTATTCTAGCTAACACTGATACTGAGGATACAGAATCTCGTCCTAAGCTACAGGTTATTAAATTAGGATTTATACCCTGCTAAGCCAGCGCCTCTGTGGTTCTGGCAAATTGTTCTGTCTATTGCTCATGACAAATACGAGCAAAACATTCACTTCCACTGCAGTTTTCCTTATCAATTCCACAAATCTCACAGGATTCCTCAAAGAAGAAGTGAGGACAATTATTAAGGCCATTTCAGGTAGATCCATACGTGGTGATGACAGTACAGTATGGTTAATATGTGGCATGAGGTTTCACTCAATGTCAACTCAAAATACAATAGCAAGCTACCTGGGCCAAACACCACCCCCAAGAGAACATTACTTCCCAAGACTGATATATTAGCTGTATCATTCATACTGATGGGCATTCATACTCTACTCTTCTTAAGATGATGTTAATAACACCATGAAAAGCCAATTCTCTGAACTCATGCAACTCCACTAAATGCTATTAGAAAATAAAGTTCAACAATAGATGTATTTAGGATGGTAGGCAGAAGGGATACTGAGGGAGATGTTATTTCCATAAAGAAAAAGAAGCGCAAGGGAAATAATTGTAATTATGTAAATGAAGAAGGTAGTAACTATAAGATGAAAACAGACTTTAACAAGTATAGTCTCTTCCAAATGAGGATAATGTGTGTGGGGACCTGCCCCTTCCCCCCAGTACACTCTCAATAGAAGCTACAAAGTAGCAATTCTATTATTATTTTGCTACACATTATACATTATGTTAAATGATTATTCCCTACAGTAAATACAGCAAAACCTCAGGAGCAGAGAAGAGGGCTCTAAGTATATCATTTTTATAAGCAATTTCATTTAATTTACCTAGCAATACCATTAATCTATGTCTGAGAACTACTTATCTTTTAGAAATGTATGTTCCCATGTACCTTACTGCTTAAATTTAGGTTCTTACAATAAGAAATATCAAGTTCTTTGGTAAAACAATCAGATGAACACCATAACCACAGTCCACTCCTCACCTCCCACCCATTCCCAATTTCCTTTTTTCCCTAACCCACATGTCCAATTCTGAGATCAAAATTGATAAGCTTTACTTCATTGAGGTATACACATACACACACACACACACACACACACACACACACACACACACACACACTCACACCAGAATACAATAGTTTGAATCTGAAGAGTCAACAACAGACTCATGTGTTTGAACACTTGGTCCTACACTGTTGGCATTGTTAGGAAAGGCTGTTAAGCCTTGAGGAGGCGAAGTGGCTCCCTAGGGGAAGGCCGTGTTGTTTTATAGTTGGTTCCACTTCTTGCGGCTGGCTTGTCTGCTTCCTGAGGACAGAAAGTGACCACCTGTCACTGTGCCTTTCCTACTCTGCTGCATTCCTTCCGAATATAAACCAACATAAGACCTTCTTCCCTAATTTATTTCTTGTCAGGTACTTTCTCACAGGAACAAGAAACGTAACTAATATAATGGCAATGAGAAGAGTGTTGCTCATGCTAATCCAGTGAACATTATTAATATCATGAGATTTAATGAAGTTAATGTATTAGATGAAATAAAATGATCCCTAGAAAGCAACTACTGATAAAACCACAAGGAGACAAAGAATACATATAGGGCTGTATGTATTAAAGAAATTGAAATAGTATGAAGTATGTTTCCCAAACAGGAGAAACAAAGCACAGTTTCATTGGTTTATTCTAATATTTCGTGAAAATGCTATCAATCACCTACAATCTCTCCCAAGGTATAGAAGCAGAGGTAACAATTACTGATCTATGTCATGAGTCTCATCCTGCCATGACACCATAATAAGATAACATTACAAGGAATGCAAATCAGATATGCATCTTTTGTAAATAAATATGAATAGTTTCTCAACAAATAACATTAATTTTTATCAGTAAAGAAATGGAGTTACACCCTACAACTATGTGTTTTAGTTTTTAAAACAGAGTCTCTCTACATAGCCCTGGCTGTCTCAGAACACAGTCTTACTATGTAAAACAGGTTCACTTCTCAGAACACAGTCTTACTATGTAAATCAGGTTCACTTCACAGAAACTCACCAACTCTGCTTCCCAAGCACTGAGATTAAAAGTATGTGTCACAACACCCAGATTCCAAGTAGTAATTATTGTAAATAGGCAGGACTGAGAGATATAAAAATAACTTTGTAGAATCTGTCACCTAAACAAACTAACATATAAAAGCCATAAAAAATAGATTAAAAAAAACAAGGAAAAAATAATACAGAAAACTAGTATTGAGAAGGAATAAAACTGGCTTTCTTCACAAATGATATGGTGATCTGTGCAGAAAATCCCAAAGAACTAATAAAAACCTAGAAGCAACAGACAATTTTAGTAAGGTTATGCAGCATTATCTTAATACTTGTCTATATAAAACTAAATTTGTACACAGCTGAACAATATACAACTGAACCTATAATTAAAACATACTATTCATATGAAACAATGAGAAAAACAGGTGAAAGATAAATATATGAAGACAGACTCATAAAACATGAAGAAAAATGCTCAATGAATGTCAAAGATAATCAGTACAAATAACATACAATCATAAATTATGCTTGCTATTATATTTACTGTTAAACAATAAACTAGATTATCTAAAATGTTGTAAAATCACACAATAAATACACATCTATAAAAATACAAAATTTCTTACTAAATTTGACTTTACCCATAGTTGAAAAATCATCCACATTTTTCCATTGTGTAAGAACACAATAAGCACCTGGGGACAAAATAATATTTGAACATCACCAAATAAACACAAAGAAGTCACAAAATAAATACAGAACAATTCCAATTAACAATTCCAAATAACAAAGCCGATTCCAGCAAGCTGAGAATGAGACAGTGGGCTGGTTTTATTACAAATTTAGTTATCAATACCAACATAATTGCTAGAGACTTGGACAAAGAAACCACAATGTTTAAAACAGTATTAACTGCACTATTTCATTCAAAATTCAAAGAAGGTGAAATGTCACTTAGTGATAAACAATTTATAAATCTGTTAAAAAGGAAAAACAGGGATGAGGAAAGTAAAGGAGAAAGGCTCCATGTAAGGAGCTGGATAAAATCGAAGCCAGCCTCTGGAAGTGACCAGGGCCTATTTGTTCACCAAAAGTGTGACCACATGGGAATCCACGTGCTATCATTCAAAGTGACTGCTAACAAATACGTTAGTTTAAGGATTCCTTGGGGTAGCAATATGGCTCAGCAGACAGAAGTGTTTGCCATGAAGACCTCTGTATCCCTGTAAAGGTGGGAGGGAGAACTGCCCCATAAACGTCTATCCTGTGATCCTTCACCTCCTCAGACCTGAAATTCTAGCTATCCAGGATCAGACCAAGAACAGACATCAGCAACTTTTTAAATTTCTTTTAATATTCTTTGGAGGGGGAGGGCACTGAGACAGGGTCTCTCTCTGGAGCACTCGCTGAACTTGACTTTACTACATAGAGCAAGCTGTTCACAACCTCATGACAACATTCCTGCCTCAGATTCCTGAATGCATGGTTCGCAAGTGTGAACCTAAACACAGAACTGAAATATCACCATTTTATACTCAAATCACAAAAGAAATTTAGAGTAGTTTTGTAAACTTTTATAGAGGTACAATTCTACAAGGAAAACAAAAGGTGAGATCAGAGAAACAGCCAGTTTCACTTTCAGATCAGGATGAACCCACCTCTGTGCTTAGACACCATGGTCACTACGTAGGTGCAGGCCAAGTAAATCAGGAACTCCTGAGCATCTAGAAAATGCCGCTGAAAATTTCAATTTTGCATAGTTTTCAGTGTTAACAGCTTTTTTCCTGTACAAAATCAATTCAAAGTAGTGGCCAAACACCTAGGGTTAGTTGAGAATCCTTAATTGTGCTGGCATTTTATGCTATGCTATCAGTAACATTAACAGATTCTCCAATACCAGTAGGATGTCCTACATTTGAACTGACACCTAAACTTGGCAGGATCCTGAGAAGTTCCAGCCAGTGAGATGGCTCGGCAGGTCTAGAGGGGCTTGTGCCCAGCCTAGAGGCCTAAGCTGGATCCCTAGAACCCGTGTAGAACACACACACACACACACACACACACACAGAGGGAGAGGGGGAGGGAGAAGGGGAGGGGAGAGGGAGGGGGAGGAGGAAGGGGAGGGGGAGAGGGAGAGGGGGAGGGAGAGATGTTAAGGCTAGGGTAGCAAGATAGATGGCTCAGTGGTTAAGAACATTGTGCTCTTGAAGAGTACCAGGATTTGGTTCTCAGAACCCACATGGGGGCCTACAACTATCCATAACTCCAGTTCCAGGACATCTGATGCCTTTTTCTGGCCATTGTGGGCAATGGCCACACATGAGATATATACACACATATATGCATACAGTTATACACATAAAAGCATATGGATCTTTAAAAAAATAAATCCTGACAGTTTTAAAGCTCAGTCCCACTTTATTGGCTCACTGCAGATGCCAGCCCAAGGATATGTATACTTTTTCTGGTCACTTCTCCCTATCCTAAACTGAGAAGGGTAGCACTCTAAACGTCTAATTAGCATGAGGCCAAATGTTGCCTGAAAGAAGATGCATGCATGCTTTTAATCCCCATACTCAAGAGGTGGAGGTAGGCAGACTGCCGAGCTCCAGAGGAGCTTGGTCTACATAATGAGTTCCAGACTAGCCAGCCAAGAGTACATAGTGGGACCCTGTCCCCAGAAATAAATAAATAAACTTAAAACTATATAAAGAAAAGGAAAGAATCCCAAGACATTCCTATTGTTCACCAAAGTCAAAGGTCATCTGTCCTAGGCAGAATCCTGGACACTGACCAGCTTTTAAGATTATACCAAAATATACTGTGAAATGATAAATCCTTTTCTTGAGGTAATTTTTCCTCAGACTGCCCAATACTGACATCTCACAAGGGACAAATTATACTCTATCTGTCCCACATGCTTGCATTTGCCTGGTGGCAAACAGAAGTAGCTGAAGTTGATGAGTCTTGCCCAAGCAACTGTAATCCTGGCAAACAGCACTTACAGACCTTCCCTCTCACGATACTTCCTATATCTGAGAAACACTTCCCCCTTACACTTACATGATGTCACTTCCAGGCCTGTCCCTTTATATATATTACCAACCCAGACACAAACCTAATAAACGCCCACTTGCCACAAGCTAGAGAGATGGCTCAGTGGTTAAGAGCACTGACTGTTCTTCCAGAGGAACTGTGTTTGACTCTCAGCACCCACAAGCCAGCTCATAGCCATCTGTAACTCCAATCCCATAAGAAAGAAGATCTTCTGGTCTCTGTGGTCACCAGGTATGCATGTAGTGCACATACATGCATACAGACAAAACACGCATACATATAAAAAAAATTTTAAAAAGAAAAAAAATCCAAATGCCCATAAGTCCCAAAAATGTATGGCTGAATCGAACAGTGAAAAAAATAGTAACTTCTGAATGATCTGTTCTCCTCCAACCATGCTGCTTCCACACCTGCCATCTCTGACCTACTCTCAGTAAAAATCAGCACACAATCTTTCCATTATAGTCACCCAAAGAACAGAATGATCTCAGGTCAAAGTCCCTTCCCGTTTGTTTTCTCTCTCTACCCTAGTTTATTTGGGGTAGAATATAAGCGTTAGGCCCTTTTCTGCCTAATTACTGGAATGTATGAAGGCCTTAGGAGTTTGGGCTTATCGCTACTGCAATACTTTTCACAGTCAAGTCTTCCTCCAATTAGTATGTAATCTTAAAATCATCAATGAATGACCTGTTAAAGGACAATAACAATGATGCCAGAGAGAAGCACACATCTCCTCCTACTCCAGCAGCTCAGACAGTCACATGTGGATTCTGTCTAATGAGTTGGGCAGTGTGAGGAAGCGCCTGGATACACTAAGATTTCTTTTCCACTCTATACATCACTAGGCTGCGGCCGCGAGACATCAGAGGAGCCTATTCTTGAATTTGAAAGGTTCCCAGGAAAACGACTGCGGCGGAAAACAGACGCGAAGCCAACCCCACAGCAACCACAGTCCACAGTCCCTCATAACGGTGAAAGCTCCCACAGGACCCACTGGCGGGCACCACGATGTGAGGGGACTTGGCATAGTGGAGGGCGGAGCTGCCGACAGGAAACGGGGTGATAGAGCGAGGGAGCCCCACGGCTCAGGGAGCAGAAGGATTGAGAGAGAGCCCCACCAGCACCCGGGGGAGGGGGCGGTGTCAGCCTCAGGTCGTTGACTTACAGGAGGTCCGCCCACCTCACACACCCGATTCATGCTCACCATGTCTGTGTCCGGAGCCTCCTGCGGCCTCACCCCCACTCCTGGGGTCGAAGGTCTTCCTTCTGGTCGAGGTGGCTGAGTCCCCAAGACTTTCTCAGCTGACAGGCCCGCTGCACTAGTATGACCGTGCCAGTAAGAAAGATGGCGGGCAAAGAACTTCCGCCCCGCCCATCCATGCTCCTGAACTGACAGTTCCCACATCCTTAGACACTTATATAGGCTTCCTAGACTTCTGGCAAGCCCGAGGCTTGTTTCTTGTTGACCACAAGAACTAAACGGCTGGACTCTATTGCTGAAAACAATGGAGTCCCTTTGGTTGCAGGAAACAGAAAAATCAAGCCAGAACCTTGCAGCAGAGAGTCAAGTGTCCTAGCTAGCTGCGAATCCTGTAATCCACAATATCAATCTGCCAGTCAAAATGGGTCCATTGGTATAATAGTGGCATGGAAGTTATGGTGGTAACAAACAATTTTCTGATTGCATTTGAGGCCCTCCCTCCAGAAGGGAACTCAGAAGTCCTTGGGTGGAGAGGTCATAGGCCCTGACCTATTGCTGTTTTGCTATATGGACAAGATGTCAAACACTCTTATAAATATGTTTATACTCATACGAGGCGGATGATGCGCTGGCACAGCTGTACGTTACTAGCATAGCTGAAATGTTACTCAGTTCTACTCACAATTTAAAAGCTACAAATACTTTCCTCTAGAAAATTTCATTTACTGTTTTCAGACACCAGTTGTACTGAAACTGCAGAATCTATACTGCAAATAAGTAGTTTGACCAGAAGATACTGGTCACGCTCAAAGTGCAGAAAACTTGGGTAGAATTGTCTAAAACCCTCTGGGAGATGAAGCAAATACTTTAGTTGTCATGTATTGAGCAGATGTCCTTGTGACCGCCAGAGCTTTGCTGTATGCTGGTGACTCTATCTCTGAGGTCTCAAGGAAGAGTCTTCTTCCATGGACTCCCACGGACTTTACTGTTGAAAACTGCAGCAGCCTCAACACACAGTTTCCCCTGGCTTTTCCTGGTTGGAGTCTGTGATGCCTCTGCTCCTACCACACAATTTTGCCTTGGCTTTAGGAGTGCTAGGGAGATTTCTTGGAATACACGGGAAAAAAATCTACCCTTTTCCCCAGCTTTTACACTCTGGACCTGGAGTATTGGAGCCGTTTATTGAGATTTGATTGTGTCATTCATCAGTAGACAGAAGGGGAGCACTGATTCATTCATCAGTAGACAGAAGGGGAACACTGACTCATTCATCAGTAGACAGAAGGGGAGCACTGACTCATTCATCAGTAGACAGAAGGGGAACACTGACTCATTCATCAGTAGACAGAAGGGGAGCACTGACTCATTCATCAGTAGACAGAAGGGGAACACTGACTCATTCATCAGTAGACAGAAGGGGAGCACTGATTCATTCATCAGTAGACAGAAGGGGAGCACTGACTCATTCATCAGTAGACAGAAGGGGAGCACTGACTCATTCATCAGTAGACAGAAGGGGAGCACTGACTCATTCATCAGTAGACAGAAGGGGAGCACTGACTCATTCATCAGTAGACAGAAGGGGAGCACTGACTCATTCATCAGTAGACAGAAGGGGAGCACTGACTCATTCATCAGTAGACAGAAGGGGAGCACTGACTCATTCATCAGTAGACAGAAGGGGAGCACTGACTCATTCATCAGTAGACAGAAGGGGAGCACTGACTCATTCATCAGTAGACAGAAGGGGAGCACTGACTCATTCATCAGTAGACAGAAGGGGAGCACTGACTCATTCAAGCACAACAGCGGGAAACAGATTTGCTGTGGCCTTAGTCAGCCTCAATTGGTTAGTACCCTGATCCCCTCCCCTACATTAAACTCTTCTGTATCGAGGACATGGCATGTTGATATATTCCTATAACCTTATCACTTAGGAGGTTGAGGAAGGACTGTTACTTTGTGCCCAGCCTGGGCTATATAATGAGATTCTGTCTTAAAACAAACAAAAATTCATCGCCATAAACAACATGAACAAAATAACCCATGCTTTCGCTAATATGGGAAGGAGAGCTTTGAAGATCTGTTAACTGCCTTCCAGGTCATTTTCCCACATCTTTCATGGATAGCACCAGGCTTCCTTCTAGCCCATTCTACAAGGTAAGGTGGCTTGGTCACTACTTGCTATTCTCCTCAAAGTATACTTTATTATATTTTATAATGGTTAGGCAGAAAATTTTCAACTCCCACTTTGATTACAGTAACAGGTTTTATGCCCTTTCTCTCCTCTTGCATTTCCTTAGAAACCAGTTGTCAGGTTCCAAAGAAACCTGGGACAAATCTCACTCAGTGCTCGTGGCTCCTCCAAGCACTTCTCACCCCACCCCCTACCCTAAACCTCTCCAGCCCAGGGGCTGGGCCTCACTTCTCTTTCCTCAGCTTCTGATCCTATACAAACCATCTTGGTAATGTGTTCTCTTGGCTTTTTGGCTCCTGGTTGGCCTGCCCTTGGCCTCTTTGCCCTATTGGCTCTCATCTCTTCCTCTCTTGCTCTGCTACTCCCCACCCCCCAACCCCGCACCTAATGGCCAGGTTCAGTCTGGACCTATCCAGATGCAGCTGGCTAAACTCTTTCTCTCATTTCTACAATAAAACCCTTCTCTTCAACCATAACTTGGCACACTCATGTCTTCATTGTCATTTCCCAGTAAGGGAAGCCATGCAGCCACCCAAATACTGTAGCTGAGAGAACTTTTATTCCAAATATAACAGTTCATCACTCTGAAGGTCTGCTCTCCATGCTGTCCCTGGACACAGAAGTAACTCAGCTTTTTAATTGCTCTGTAGTGAGGATGGCAATTTCCCATTTCTAATCAGACATCAACACTTATCAAGAATCTCTTCAGTACAGCCTTCATTGTACTTTGGTTTTTTGGGTTTTTTTTTTGTTTGTTTTTTGTTTTTCTGTCAACATTCTGTTTAAGGGAACTGTGTTGCTTAGCTTTAATTATCAATCTTACAAAATCTGTAATTACCCAGGAACTAGGTCTCAATGTGGGACTCTCAATATTGGGTTGGTCTGTGGCCATATTTGTGAAGGAATATCTTGGTTGTGTTAACTGATGTGAGAACACCCAGACTAAAAGTGGGTGACATTATTCGAAGTTCTTTTCTGCAGCAACAGACTATAACCTGGACTTGTGAAGTATATAAACCATTCTCTTTCTTTCTTTCTTTCTTTCTTTCTTTTTTTCTTTCTTTCTTTCTTTTTTTGAGACAGGATCTCTCTATGTATGCCTGCCTGACTGCAACATGCTATATAGATGTCAGATATGGTAACAGAAATGATGATACTCTCACTTATATACACACTGAGTGTGCACAGAGGGGAAAAAAACCCAACTTTTTTTTTTGAAACAGTCTCTCTATGTAGACCAGGCTGACCTTGAACATGAAGAGAACCACCTGTCTCTGCCTCTCAAAATCTGTGACTAAAGGTGTGTGCCACCACTTTCAGGCTGAGAAGATTGAACTCCAACTTCTGTACTGTACTATCACCTGTCATCATTCACTCTCCTTAAGTTCCTTCTTTAATTTTACAAATGGACGACTGATTTATACCATCCTGTTGACAGTGGTAAATGTCCCACTTTGTCCTCGTATTCTTATTTAGGACACATGGGAACTCTACCATAAATTTCTAGAACTAGAAATGGAAATATGGGTCGGGGTATACTTCTTTCAGTTATATTACGGGTCATACCTATGGCCTCCACTGTAGGGTATCCTCACCCACATGCAAACTGGGCACCGTTGGTAGTGTCTGTTCATCTACCAGCTGGACTCTGGCTATGGACATTTATTTATTTATTTATTTATTTATTTATTTATTTATTTGACATGGGATCTCATTGTGTAACCTAGGTTAGCCTTAACTTGTGATGATGTTATTTCCTTCCAAGAGTTGGGATTACAAGCTATGCCACCTTATCCTGAAAGGTTGGGGTTTCAGAATTAACTTCTCAGATGATTGGGGACATTAGACATTTGTACATGGGCATTAAAAACTCTTGGCAGAGTTTTGTGGCATATGGCTTTATTCCCAGCACTCCGGAAGCAGAGGCAAGTAAATCTCTATGAATTCCAGGCCTGCCTGGTCTTCATAGTAAATTCTAGGCAAGCAAATGAGCCTCTGTCTTAACAACAACCTCGTGTGACTACCATAGTTTTTGTATTAGCTGTTCTCCAGACATCTTGCAAAGTATTTATTCCATTCGTGTTCAAAACGTTTTTGCTTTGCATGTGGTGCTAGGTATTGAATCTACCTCAAGCAAATATTCTCTGCCACTATAGTACATCCCGGCTCTTTTTATTTTAAAAGATGCTCTAAGTCGCCCATGCTGGTGACTGCAGGATTCATCCTGCAGCCTAGACAGGCTTTTACCTTGCCATCCTGCGTTAGTCTCTTGATTAGCTGGAAGTTCAGGCCTGAACTCCCTAGGTCTGGCCAAGAAACACAGAAATTCACTTGCCTCAGTCTTCTGAATACTAAGATTAAAGACATACGCCAACACACCAAGCAAAATTACGCATATCTTATGATAACTGGTAAGCAAAAATTTAGTAAATATGGTTCCCATTATTTTATTCAATTTTCCTTTACTCCAGTGAAAGTAAAACAACAAATCACTGTAGAGGAGGGTCATAAAGTATTACAATGCACCAGGGCACCTGGCTGGATACGGGTTTCTTAATCTATTTCCAAGTTAACTAATGTGAAAACACTGAACGTCTGTATCACTGTTTTCTTTTGTTCTGGTTTGGTTTTGGAATTGCACCTAGCTCTGGTTGGCCCAGAACGTGAAATACAATCCAAACCGGCCTTCATTCGTCATCATCTCGCATGGGCTGGTGTTGTGGGCATATGTTAACATGCTCAACTAGGTATACTTTTCAGGAGCACAGGATTCTGCAAGAGTTGGGGTGGAGCGCCGGGTTCCGCCACCTAGAGGGCAGAGAAACCATGAATCCCGCAGCACCCAAAGTAAGGTGGGATGCAGGACTGAGGAACCTACCCGGGAAAGACCCGGCGCCTCCTACACTTGCCCCGACGTTCGCCTCGTCTGCTCCCGGGCCCCCTTGTGCTTTCAAGAGGGCTCCAGAGATCAGCTCTCGCGGATCCAAAGAGGCTAGACCGTTTGCCCGGCCCCTTCAGCTGACCAGACCGTGCCAGGAAGAAAGATGGCGGGCGAGGCATATCCGCTGTCCGCCGGCGTTCCTGATTGGACAGCTGGCCGCAAGGACACTTACCATATCTGAGCCCGAGGCTTCCTGAGGCCCGTAGGAACGATCCCGGTGTTGGCAGCCACACAGCACGGACCCTGAACGGCAGCCTGTGACTCCCTCAGCTGACAGGACAGTATCACAACAGTCTGACAAGTAAAAGAGATGGCCGGTGAAGAACTTCCGCTCCACCAGTCGGCGCTTCTGATTGGATAGCTCGTGCTGCGCTCCGTGGTACTAATTGGATAAGCGATCAGAGCCCACTCCACCCCCTACATTAGAGCGTGGCGGTAAACTCTTAATTTAATAAGTGGAGCACAAATGCCCTATTACAGCCGCAGCTCTCACGGCCCAGACAGAAATCTGCTCATCTTGATAACTGCATTTAAACAGAATTTAGACTTGGTTTTTCCAAAGAAGGGCTTTCCCACTTCACCCTGGAAATAAGTCTGGAGTCTACTTATTTAAAGTCAGATTTACTGTACCATGGACACAACCTTAGAGAAAGGGTTTCTATGCCTGCCACCAAAAAAAAAAGGGGGGGGGCGATGCCCACCCTGGGCAGGTCCACTGGAAAAGAAGAGGTCTAATGTCACACACGAGAACTTTGAGATGATGTAGTTTGCATCATAGCAAAAGCTTCCCCCTACCTTTTTACTCAGTCCATACATTTTTCAGCCAAGAAAAGAAAAATATACCAAGAGAAAACAGTTATTCTGTGTATTTTGATGTATATGAGAAGTGCAGTTTCATAGTAGCAATCATAAGGTTCTCGGGGTGCAGGAAATAGTTTGTTCTGCCAATTAAAGCAATCTTATTAGAATTAAGAAAAAAAAAATCCCAGGAAAGCAAAGCAGTAAGTCACTGCATCCGCTGGGATAGGGGCCATTGCCAGGAACAGGTAGTTCAGCAACACAGAATAGATATATTCACCACCAAAATATGGGCCTATCAGTTTTCCTGACTTTGTTCAAACTGAACATCCCTAAGTTAGAAAGGACTCTTCAAGGTTTCCGGATCCCTGTCTTTCTGTGTGCCCCCACCCCCACCCCTTCTTGTATGTCTGTTTCTTAACTACTAGAAAGAGCCTTACTTTAGTTGGTTCTGCCTGCAGTGTCTGAGATTTCCCCTGTTGCTTACTTGTTGCACTGAGAATTTTCTCTACTCTAAATTCTTTAACTGGCAGAGAAAACAATCCCTATCAAGATGGTAACAAACACATACTTAGATTATGACCAGTATCTCAAATAAAAATAAAAAGTTCTATCTTTCTCAGAAAGGTGGGCTGACCCAGCAGAACCTCAGAGAAGCTAATATGGTCCACACAAGAGTAGGAACATCAGTGAGGAAAAGCATAGCATCTTGTTAAAGGGATAATTTTCTACATACTCTTTAGCATAGCTTAAGGTGAGCCCACCTTCCTAGGGATGGTCCTACCTTTCCTAGATATAGTTCACTGGTCAGGTTATTGACAGGTCCAAGTGAATTAACTTTTATATTTTGGATAGCTTGGAATGTTAGGTCTCTACCCAGGCCAGATATTTTATTTCATTGACCAGAAGGAACTAGTTTTTTTCCTAATAGTCCTTTATTGCTGCTGTCCAGTTCTGAACAGTAGCCTTAACATAATTTAGGAGATGAACTGAAATTAGATATGATGAGCATTTAGATATCTGTAAGTTCCAAAGCTGTTCACCACAAGAGGTTAATAACATCCGGGTGGGAGTTTTAGTTTTCATCCATACATATACCCTTCAAGTAGGGGTGCTCATTTAGGAGAAGGTAAGAAACCAGAGTTCCCTTCTAGCATTCCTGACTAAAGAATTAAGGACATTACTGATAATTTGGAACTGGGAGTTAGATAGGTCCTTGGCTGGCAGACAGACAATGGAAAGAGGCTTTAGGTAAATTCATATATTTTTCACTTAAACATTTAAGATGATTTCCTGACTTGTCTCCCTCTCCAAGACAAAGACTGACTGGGCTTTTCTCCACCATCTGTGGCCAGGACCTCTCCAGCATCCTGGATCTGAGCGAGGGAGGTGAACGCCAAGATTTGTATCTTTGTTTCCTTTCCTCTCTTATTTTGTAGCTTTGGCTGTCCTGGGAGTCACTTTGTGGAGCAGCTGGCCTCAAACTCAAGAGAATTACCGGCCTCTGCTTCCTGAGTGCTGGGAATAGATATGGACAATCTTGCCCACCTGTTTATGTTATCCATGTAACACTGGTCTAGGATTTGTCTGTTTGTTTTCACTATTAAAAGTATAGCTGGGTGGGTAATGATGTTCTTTCGGTCTCATGCCCAAGGGACTGTCTTGCCTACAGCAAATAGACAAGAAGAACTTGATAGCAGTAAGGGCATAGCAGAATTAAAGACAGGAGAGTAGGGAGGCAGATTCACTGGTGGTTCTGAGGGAACCACAATGGGAAGAACCTATTGTCCCACCCTGACTTGAATCATTTCAGAGAGCATTTGGTTTATCATTCTTTTCCATATTGCTGTGTTACTGCTTGCATCGCACTGAAATGGGTTCTATCTAAACTTTAAAACCCTTTCCATGCTGGGGTTTTGCCCTGATGATCAAATTGCAAAACTGGACAAAACCAAGAGAAGCAGTGTTTGAAGAAGGCAGGAAAGTACAATGACATCAAGTCCCCTTTATTCCTGGAACTGGAGTGGGCTCCTGGGGTGTTCCAGGCAGGACACAGATGGAGAACTTAGGGAAAAGCTGCCACAGTGCTGGCTGGCATCAGAGCCTTGTCTAAATCTACCATTCTCGTCCTGTAGTCCCAGCAGAGCTCTGGCAGGTGAAAAAAAGAGAGAGAAGTGGGGGTTGGTAAAAACAACACTAGCAGAGTGCAAAAAGGCAGGACAGGGCATCGGGGCCGCTGAGTAACCATGTAAGCATACTTGTTTTCGACTAAGACCATCACAGCCACTCCTAAATGGGCACCATCATCTCTGCCCATGTGACTGGCTGTAGGTGGAGGAGCACATGCATGTGTAAGTCAATGTGTCCTTATAGCATGAGTTTAAGAGGGGAGGAATCTTGGCCCTGCACATTTCCCAGATTTGACTGGGGTTGTTGATCTGTGCAGTCCTCCCAGTTTAGTTACAGACTCTCTAGGGCAGCTATGTCAATTTAAGATGTGGTGGGCCTAAAAGCTTGTGGCCAACTCACATGCATATTTGCTTTGACGAAATATCCTGTTGTACAGGAGAGAAGTTTCAGTACTTCACCATAAACTCCTGGACACAAGAGGATGACTGATAGGCTCTTGTGGAAATTTGATATCCATTTTCAAGTGTTCAAGAAAGGAAGGAATAAATGCTATAATGTGTACTTTTGCTAAGGAAAAAATCTGAAGGAATTCTGATTTTACCTTCTAACTGACTGTTCATCAGCTGTTATGGATGCAATTCTGATTTTGGAGTGCACTCACAGTGATTTCTAGGTTCTTGTCTCCAAGCAATGATTTGTACTGAGAACCTGGATGATACAGGGGACAGTTTATTCAAGTAGAAAACCAAATGAAGTTGGAAATGTGCCAGTAAGACCTAAGTCCAAGTTCCAAGAGATTGAGTTGGAGACAGTCTTTTTATGAATCTTCTACATATGCATTTTGTATACAGGCAGTTTTATTGCATATAACTAGCAGCCAGAAAGATTGTCGCTCTTGTCTTAATCTTAAAAACTATATTTGTGTGTTTTGCCTGCATGTGTGCAAATATACCACGTATGTGCCTAATGCCCAAGTGGGTGCTGGAACTGAACTTCAGTCCTCTACATCAACAGTGTTCTTAACCACTGAATCATCTCTCCAGTTCTCTCATGCTAATCTTGATGCTTCTGAAATCTCTCCCTATACACTATCCTTTTACTTCGAATAAGTCACTGTTACTGATGCTGTGTCTTCCTAGACTCCTATTTCCCTGGATAGACCTGCAGAGGAAATTCAAGAAATATTACGAGCATAGTGTATTAATACTCTTAACTGAGACTAGGATGATCATGGGTTTCTGGTAATCTTTGTAGTGAGTTTTTCTTGTTAAAATGCTGTGGAACAAATACAGTGCATAGGAAATATCTTCTATTTCTAAATCTGGGGAAGTAATATGCAGTATACTTTCTCATGATGTTAGCTAGTAGCATCCAGCAATAGTACAGTCTATTTGCTACCTGTACAGAGGTACAATAGCATACTACATACTACTGAATGTCCAATGAATTACATGAGCCGTTCCACATATTGTAAGGTTGACATTGTGCTGGTTTATTTTGCCAAATCATTGACTAATGGAGGTGATTGGGACACAGTCAAGTATTAATTATCTTTGAAATTCAGTAGGCTAAGTGCATTTTCAACTTTGTCTTCATTTTGTATTAGTTTTATTGAAACAAAATTCCACCAAAATTGAAATGTATCTCTTTTATTGGAGAATAGGATCCAATGTACATTGTAAGAAATACTTCTGTTTTAATAATGTCATAGAGGCAAAATTAGGTCCAGAGGGAGTTAGCCTTATATTCACAGGCAGACCAGATTTTATGAAAAAATAATATTCATCAATGACTAGGGTGGATCAATACAAAAATGGACAGTCTGTATGCGCATGTATTTTAAAATTTGTAAAGCATTATATTCTGGAAAAAGAATCCAATTCCCCTGTTCCTTGATAATGAATCTAACTGGTAGGTGCCTTTAGGGTTTTTTTTTCCACCCCATTATTTCAGCCTCTGAAGAACTAGAAATTTCCAACAATTAACAAAAATTTACGGACAGTGTTAGTGCACGCCTTTAATCCCAGCACTTGGGAGGCAGAGGCAAGAAGATTTCTGAGTTCAAGGCCAGCCTGGTCTACAGAGTGAGTTTCTGGACATCCAATGCTACACAGAGAAACCCTGTCTCGAAAAACCAAAAAAAAAAAAAACAAATCAAATTAAAAAATTAAAAAAATAAAAGTTATTTTTCAATGACCCATCAATGAGAATATTTTTGTTTGTCTTATTTTGCTATTTTTTAGATTTATTTATTTCATTTATATGAATACACTGTAGCTGTCTTCAGACACTCCAGAAGAGGGCATCAGATCCCTATTGTGGATGGTTGTGAGCCACCATGTGGTTGCTGGGATTTGAACTCAGGACCTCCGGAAGAGCAGTCAGTGCTCTTATCCGCTGAGCCATCTCTCCAGCCCTTATTTTGTGTTTTAAGACTGGCCTGGGCCTCATTACATAGCTAAGACTCGTGACAATTGAACTCCTAAACCCACTGCTCATTGAACTCATTGCAATACCCAGCTACCCAAGTGATGGAATTAGCTATGTGGACCATGCCTGGCCACCCAATACTTTAAAAATAAAGAAAAATAAGCCTTATACACTAGACTGTAGAAATACATTTTGGTTTACATATGGACCAAATAGGGTTGTATATGAAATGAGAACATGATTTTGTTAAAAATGTCACTACTGGGTTGGAGAAATGTTTCGGTAGATAAAAGCACTGACTGCTCTTCTAGAGGGCTTGGGTTTGATTTCTACTTTGCAGCTCACCTTTAACTCCAGTTTCAGGAGATATGATGCCTTTTCCTGGCCTCCAAGGGTACAGCATGCACATGATATATATACATGTATATATATATATATATGCATAAAACACCAATATACATAAAAATTAAAAATAAATAAATCTTTCTTCAAAAGTCACTTTGAAACTGAAGCCCCTTTCCTCCTTTCCTTAAACAAATTTTAGACAGTTATTTTAAAAATTATTTTCAAGAATGGCCATTAGCAGGGCAAGGTGTCATACACTTTTATTCCCAGCTATTGGGAGGCAAAGGTAGGTGGATCTCTGTGAGTTCAAGTCCAGCTTGGTCTATATAATGAATTCTAGGACAACCAGGGCTACCTAAAGAGTCCCTGAGCAAAAAAAAAAAAAAAGAAAAGAAAAGAAAGAAAGAAAAAAAAAAAGAAAACCTAGAGTGGCCATTAGAAATAAAATGTCCAAGAACTGAAGAGATGGCTCAGTATTTAAGAGACCATTCTGCTCTTAAGAGAGGATCTGAACTCAGTTCCCAAAAGCCACATGAAGTTGCTCACAACAGCTTATGACACCAGTTCTAGGGGGATCGTTCTGGTCGCAAGGGGAACCTGCATTCATGTGCATAAGCTCATAGTTAGATAGATATACACATAATTTTTTTAAAAAACCTACATTTATAAAAACAATAAATAATCCATAAACTTACATTAATACTGAATGACTAACAATTATAATATGCTTATAATTTTTATAGCATTTCTCTCAGGTGGTATAATTTCTGGAATATTTTATATAAATTACATCAATCTTTTATAACACATTTGAAGGACTAAATGAGGATTTATAGATCCTATAACAAATTTACTACAACTCTCGACTTATTTATTATTTACATTTTTAAGATTTAATATCAAGTGCACTCTTAGATATGGGTAAAAAGACCTGGGCACATCTTTTCAAAGATCATTCTCTATCACATTTATAATTCAAGCAAGATGATTTAAGGCACTTCTACAAACTTTACAGTGACATTCTCTTCGTTACACATTGAATTTACTAGGAAAATGATGGGACAAGGTCTTTGATGAATCTATTCCTAGGAATTCTCTCCAGTGTATTTTCTCATGTTTTTTAAGGGAACTGCATGTACTGAAGACTTTCTCACACTGCTTATATACATAGGCTTTCTCATCAGTGTGAATTTGTTCATGTCTCTTGACAATGACTCAAAGAAGAAAGGCTTTTCCACAGTCTACAAAGATAAGGTTTCACTCCACTGTGAACTCTTACATGGCAATGAAGAGAACTGTCAACACTAAAAACCTTACCACACTGACTACATTTATAAGGCTTCTCTCTGGTGTGAGTTCGTTCATGTATTCAAATAGAACGGGAGGAAATAAAACTTTTTCCACACTGTTCACAGACATAAGGCTGCTCATCATTCAGAATCCTTTCATGATAGTGTAAGGAACTGTGATTGGTGAAGACTTTACCACAAACTTCACATACAGAGGGTTTCTCTCCAGTGTGACATTGTTCATGTCTTCGAAAAGAATTGTAGTAAATGAACGCTTTTCCACACTGCTTACAAACATAGGGTTTTTCACCAGTGTGAGTTCTTTCATGGTCATGAAAGCTACTTAGATAATTGAAGGTTTTGTCACATTTCTTACATCTGTAAGGTGTTTCTCCAGTGTGAGTTCGTTCATGTCTTGGAATGCCACTCAAGCTAGACCCAGCTTTCCCACGCTGTCGTGCACACGGGCTTCCTTTCCAGCCTTAGTCTTTTTATGATACTGAAGGACATGGCTTCATGAAGGCTTTACCACATTGCTCATGTACAGATGCTCTCTCTCCATGACCACTTTCCAAATGTATTTCAAGGAAGTTCTGACTCTGGAAGGCTCCCTCACATTGCTTCTGTTCATATGTGTTCTCTTCACAACTGCCCTCATGCTTTAGAATGCATTCGGGATAAATGAGAGCTTTCCCACACTCTTTAGCTTTACAGAGCCCCCCACCACACAGCTCATATTGATGAGGCTTGTATCCAGTATGCGCATGAATAGGCACAATTAGGAGGAGTCACCAGTGAGGATATCGTCACACACCTGTCTTTAACTCCAGGAAGAATTTTCTTGTTCACAGCTGTACCTACAATCTGGCTGAAGATTTCTCCACATTCACTACCTTTATGTTCACCCAGACTAAACATTGTTTTACTTCTGTAGAAAAGAGAAAGCAAATTAGTGAAATTGTGTTTAGGGATGGAGAAAGGTTTGGTGGTTGAACGTGCTTGCACTGCAAACATAAAGACCTACTTTCAAGCCGGGCAGAGGTGGCGCACGCCTTTAATCTCATCACTTGGGAGCCAGATGCAGGTGGAGGTCTGAGTTTGAGGCCATCCTGGTCTACAGAGTGAATTCCAGGACATCTAGGTTCCACAGAGAAACCCTATCTGGAAAGCCTAATAATAATAATAATAATAATAATAATAATAATAATAATAATAATACATATAAAGTACCTAAGTTCAAATCTCTATCACCCAGGTAACAAAAAAAAAAAAAAAAAAAAAAACCAGGCATGGCATGGCTATGTGTACCTGAGGTCCTAGCAGATCTGTGGAGACAGATTCTGAGAGCTTACTAGCCAATTAACCTAGGTAAATTAGTGAGCTAGCTGGCTTAGTGACTGACTCTGTCTTGAAGAAATAAGGCAGAAAAGGATGGAGGTGGACATCTGATGGCCTGCTTTGACTTCTACATGAGCTTGCACACCTACATATTCATGTGCATACAACACACACAGGCGTACACACACACACACACACACACACAAAAGTTATGCTCATAATTTATAAGAAAGCAGGATTGCTGGTTTTATGCACTTTGGGAATTTTTAAAGACAAATGCAGGAAAACAAATCTGAATACACTTGAACTTGTATAGAGCTTCTCAGTGCTCTTATCATGCATGCTGACTTTTTCTAAACATAGAGTATCTTATTTTTAAAGATTTTATTTTCATTTTTTAAAATTGTGTGTGTGTGTGTGTGTGTGTGTGTGTGTGTGTGTGTACATATGAGTACAGTGCCTATGGAGGCCAGAAAGAAGCACTGGATGTGAACTACTAGAAGCAGGTTCTCTTCACTGTTGAGCTATCTCTCAAGCCCTTGCTATTTTTGAGGTCCTCATATGATAATTCACCCCATCCCCTGCCAGACTAACCATGAGGGACTACAGACAAGTTAGCACATCTTCTTCTCTATGTCAGAGTTAAATGCACTTGATAATTCGTTATGCAAAATGCTTTAGATTTTGCATATCTACATATATATGATGTATCTTTAAAATTTAAAAAAAAAGATCTATTTTTCTTTTATGTGTATGGTACATTGCTTGCATGTATGTTTTTGCGTTGTCTTCTTGCCTGCTACTAAAAGAGGGCATTTGAATAGTTTAATGATATGCTGTGACCATTCTTGGTATGTTCGCCAAATCTATCCTTTCGATACTCCAAATCATTGAGCAGCACTAATGAGCAAGACAGACTTGTTCTCAAATTGGGTAGTAAAGTGTGATTTTTACCCTGACTTATGGAGACCAGAGTCCTGAAAATTTCCTCCATCACATCTCTGTAGTTTCATCTGAAAGGATCCAGCAAAGCCTATTCCTCCAGAGCGAAGGTCACAACCACATCCTCAAAGGTCAAAGTCTCCTAGAACATACATATTTTCAGAAGGAAAGGAAAGATTCACAAACCTTACATTTTGCATCAGTTCATTTTTTTATGAATTAAAAAAAGACCTTCATTTGATGTCTTGAACCCCCATGGTGGAAGAAGAGATACAAATTTCCAAGTTGTCCTCTGACCTCCACAAGTATCCACAAGTGTGCATACTGTGACACACTTGTACAACTACATACAATCAATAAATAAAAGTGGAGAAATACAGCAGAGTGATAGTGGAAGACAATCTACATCACCTGTAGCTTCCATATATTCAAACATGGGTGAGTACATCCACACTTACATATGCACATGTATGCATGCATGCATGTGTGCAAACTTGGGATGGGGTAGAGAGACAGAGAGACTCTAAAAGAAATCTAGTCTACAATGATTTGTAACTTGACAATAAGACAAAATAGCTTATGACACCAGAAACTTGACTCACAGAACATGGAGATACCAATTGTTACTGCCCCTACTGGCTAGCTTTCATAGTGCTGGAAGGTGCTGTGCATTCTACCACAGCAGAAAAGTAATCATCACTCTTAGCTAGCTGTGAACTTTTGCAACTACAATAGTGGCACTCAGCAACCACTTTCTGACGGGATTTAGGTCTTGCTCCACAAAATAGAATCTCTCCCTTGCACTATTACTCAACCAAGAATCTCTATCGAGAGAGCTCATAGGCCCTAGGGGGAACCTAGTATCATTCTGCTAAATTGGATTAAACTGACATCTAGTGACTTATCATTATATATTATAGATTGATGTGCCTTTCAATACTCATCAGATAATCTATTTACAGTAAACAGAGATTCAGGCACCCACAACTGGCCAAGGTAAAGAGATTTTGTAGTGCACAGACATAAATGGGACACCCCTCTGCCTCCCTGCAAGGCTTAGGGGTCACTTTAGATAAGGGAGCAGAAAAGAGTATAAGAGACAGAGGTGACTACAAAGAAAAATGTTTTCCTGGCATAGTGGAGAAGCTGCACATACAAATATAAGTTGGTTGTGGCAGTATGTACAAAACTTGTGCTAGCTCAACCCAGACTAAATCTCAACATGGTCGGGGGAGATGGGCTTGAAATCCTACCCTGATCCATGGAGCTATTGAAGAGATGACTCAGGTTACAAGGACCTGGGTTCAACTCCTAGCATCAACATGGTTGTTCACAATCACCTATAACTCCAGTTACATGGTATCCAGAGGCCAGTTACACGGCCTCTGTGGAGATTCTGTATGTGAATAGTGCATATACATACATGTAGGCAAAACACTCAGACATTTTAAGGGAATCTTTAGAAATACCGTTAAGCCTTGTTGAGCTAAGATAACTAAAAGACAATATATAAGTGGGGTGAAATCAACAACTCCTGGTAAGAAATCAGAAACAAGGATGATGTGCTGGTGCATCTCTGTGACCTCAGCCCTCAGGAGAGGAGGGACGTTCAGGAGTTCAATAACCTAGGTTATATAGCATGATCACAAAAGATAGATCCTGTTTCAACAAACCCACAAAGAAAGCAAAACAAGAGAGACACAACAAACACTCGTAAAGAAGTAAAATATATATATATATACATATATATTATATATATAATATATATACTCTTATTTTTATATAGTATATATATTATATATATATATTAAAAATCTGGGAGGGAGCTGGAGAAATCATACTGTGGTTAAGAGATGCCCTCTCAGAGTACCCAATTGTGGTCCCTAGCACCTGAGTATCTTAGTATGAGCTTCATTGCTGTGAAGAGGCACCATGAACAAGGCAACTCTTACAAAACCAAATGCTTAATTGGGGCTGACTTACAGGTTCAAATGTTCAATCTATTATCATCAAGTCAGAAAGCATGACAGCATCCAGGCAGGTATGGCACTGGAGGAGCTGAGAGTTCTACATCTTGTTCTGAAAACAAACAGGAGAAGACTGAGTCCCATCCCTACCCCTTCATTGGACGGAGCTTTAAAAGTCTACCACCACGGTGACACACTTCCTCCAAACAAGGCCACACCTCCTAATAGTACCACTCCCTACAAGCCAGGGATATTCAAACCATCACACCAAATACAGTTCCTAGCAACAACATCAGTTAGGTCATAACCAACTGTAACTACAGCTTTAGGGGATCTAATACCCACTTCTAGTTTCAGTTGAAACCTACATGCCTATGCACATTCCCATACACACATGCACATATATATACACATAAGTAAAAAATAAAATAAAATAAACCTTATTTAAAAACTGAAATAATTGTGAATTGTGAACCCAAGAAGGTTGTGACCAAGCCCTTTCTAAGAAATAGAAACAGAGGTAACAATTACTAATTTATACTATGAGTCCCAAATTGCCATGACACCAAAACAAAGCAGAATCATTACAATTGATATATAAACAGAGTTACATACCATAGCCAAGTAAGAATTACATAAGTATGTAAGATAGAGAAATACATAAGAATAAGTATATGGGCCCATCATTTAATCACATAGATGCACAAAGATTCTAAGACCAGAAAACTGTAGTGAGGGATGGGCAGATTGTGCAGTCATTAAGGGCACATTCTGCTCTTCCAGAGGACCAGAGCACCCACAGTTGGCTCAGAATGACCTGTAATTCCAGCTCTGGAGAATCCGGTGCCATTATCTGGACTACTTGGGCATAGGCACTCACATGTGCATAATCCCACCCACAGGAGCACACACATATACATAATTTTTTAAAACCCAAGAAAGCATAAGGCAAGGAATAAAAAAAGGAATCAATATTGAGTATGAATAAGAGTCTCTGTTCACATTGATTACATAGAAAATGTTAAAAAATGAATAAACTCTGGGAAATAATAAATGGTCTCTCTGAGATTACAAAAAGTTACCTAAATATTTAAAAATGCTGCATATAAACTATAAACAAATCTAAGATTAGTGATACATCATTCACAAAGTAAAAGGAGAACAAGAGAGGAAGAGGGGCAGAAATGGGAAAAGAATTTCATAAACCATGAAGGGCTACAAGGTGCTGAAATCAATCAGTAAAAGCAAGATAAATTATAATTGTGTTATGTTTAATGATAGACAGACAAAATAGATTATTTTGAGTATTAGAAGACCACACAGTACATATATATGGAAGGACAAATAATTTCAATAACTATTAAAATTTTCTACTAAACTTGGATTACCACATGGTCAAGAAAACTTACCTTTTAAAAAGATTCTACTGTGTATAAAAAAATTGTGAAAGAAATTTGTATATCCAAGCACAAAATCCAGGATATTATCAACATGATGAAAGGATTCAAAACAAGCTAAGTCCCACAAGCAGAGACAGAGGTTGAACCAGCTTAAGTAAAGCTTTATCTATCATCACATGTGAAGGAATCGGAGTCAAAGGACCCTCATAACAAGCTTTCAGCATAATACAAAGGCTTCTTTGGGAACTGGAAAGATGACTCAGAGTAAAGAGCAGTAAGTGAGGTTTCAGAGGACGTAGGTTCAATTCCAAACACGCACATGGTGGTGGCTCACAACCATTCAATTCCAGAAGGTCAATTCCAGCCCCTTTCCTAGTCTCCTTGGGCTCCTGCATGCATAAACTCACATATAAAAATAAAATAAAAATATTTTGTCCAAAAGCTACATTTGAAGCAACAGAGATACCTCAGTGGTCTTGTGACCAGAATTCCAGCCCTGGAGCCCACACATAGGAGGGAGGACTCCATAGTGCAGTCAGTACTCCAATTCAAGCCATGACACGTATGCTCTCCCCAACAAGCATATTACACACACACAATAAATAGTATTTGTTTTGAGAGTGGTCTTACTATGTAGCCCTGGCTGGCCTGGAACTTGCTATTCGGAACAGGCAGGTATACAACTCAACAGCCAACTGCTTCTGCTTCTTGAGTGCAGGATTGAAAACACACCTAGCAACAATAATTGAAAATAAAAACATTTATATTTTTACATATACACACTATTACCTTATTCAATTTTTTGGCTTTTTTTCTTAGATATATTCTTTATTTACATTTCAAATGATTTCCCCTTTCCTGGTTCCCCCCTCACCAAAAGTCCCATAAGCCCTCTTCCCTCTCCCTGTTCCCCAATCAACCTCTTCCCACTTCCTTGTCCTGGTATTCCCCTACACTGCTGCATCAAGCCTTCCCAAGACCGGGGACCTCTCCTTCCTTCTTCTTGGGCATAATTTAATATGTGAATTGTGTCTTGGGTATTCTGAGCTTCTGGGCTAATATCCACTTATCAGTGAGTGCATACCATGTGTGTTCTTTTGTGATTGGGTTACCTCACTCAGGATGATATTTTCCAGTTCCACCCATTTGCCTAAGAATTTCATGAATTCATTGTTTTTAATATCTGAGTAGTATTCTCTTGTGTAAATATACCACATTTTCTGTATCCATTCCTCTGTTGAGGGACATCTGGGTTCTTTCCAGCTTCTGGCTATTATAAATAGTGCTGCTATGAACATAGTGGAGCATGTGTCCTTATTACATGCTGGGGAATCCTCTGGGTATATGCCCAGGAGGGGTATAACGGGGTCCTCTGGTAGTATCACGCCAAGTTTTCTGAGGAACTGCCAGACTGCTTTCCAGGTGGTTGTACCAGCCTGCAATTCCACCAGCAGTGGAGGAGTGTTCCTCTTTCTCCACATCCTCACCAGCACCTGCTGTCTCCTGCGTTTTTGATCTTAGCCATTCTGACTGGTGTAAGGTGAAATCTCAGGATTGTTTTGATTTGCATTTCCCTGATGACTAAGGATGTTGAACATTTCTTTAGGTGCTTCTCAGCCATTCAATATTCCTCAGGTGAAAATTCTTTGTTTAGCTCTGTACCCCATTTTTTAATAGGGTTACTTGCCTCTCTGGAGTTTAACTTCTTGAGTTCTTTGTATATATTGGATATTAGCCCTCTGTCGGATGTAGGGTTGGTAAAGATATTTTCCCAATTTGTTGGTTGCCGTTTTGTCCTATTGACAGTGTCCTTTTCCTTACAGAAACTTTTTAATTTTATGAGGTCCCATTTGTCAATTCTTGATCTTAGAGCATAAGCTATTGATGTTCTATTCAGGAAATTTTCCCCTGTGCCCATGTGCTCAAGGCTCTTCCCCAGTTTCTTTTCTATTAGTTTCAGTGTGTCTGGTTTTATGTGGAGGTCCTTGATCCACTTGGAGTTGAGCTTACTACAAGGAGATAAGAATGGATCAATTTGCATTCTTCTGCATGCTGACCTCCAGTTGAACCAGCACCATTTGTTGAAAAGGCTTTTTTTCCACTGGATGGTTTCAGCTCCTTTGTCAAAGATCAAGTGACCATAGGTGTGTGGGTTCATTTCTGGGTCTTCAATTCTATTCCATTGATCTACCTGCCTGTCACTGTACCAATACCATGCAGTTTTTCACACTATTGCTCTGTAGTACTGCTTGAGGTCCAGGATACTGATTCCCCCAGAAGTTCTTTTACTCTTGAGAATAGTTTTAGCTATCCTGGGTTTTTTGTTTTTCCAGATGAATCTGAGAATTGTTCTTTATAACTCTATGAAGAATTGAGTTGGGATTTTGATGGGGATTGCACTGAATCTGTATATTGCTTTTGGCAAGGTGGCCATTTTTACTATATTAATCCTGCCAATCCACGAGCATGGAAGATTTTTCCATCTTCTGAGGCCTTCTTCTATTTCTTTTTTCAGAGACTTGAAGTGAAGATCTTTCACTTGTTTGGTTAGAGTCACACCAAGATACTTTATATTGTTTGTTGCTATTGTGAAGAGTGTCATTTCCCTAATTTCTCTCTCAGCCTGCTTATCCTTTGAGTATAGGAAGGTTACTGATTTGCTTGAGTTAATTTTATATCCAACCACTTTGCTGAAGTTGTTTATCAGCTGTAGGAGTTCTCTGGTGGAGTTTTTTTGGGTTGTTTAAGTATACTATCATATGATCTACAAAGTGATAATTTAACATCTTCCTTTCCAATTTGTATCCCTTTGACCTCCTTTTGTTGTCTAATTGCTCTAACTAGGACTTATATACACACACTATTTCCTTATTCAGAATTTTTAAAAAGTGATGCTTTGTTTATTGATAGAAAACAGAGTTGTGAAGCATGCCTAAAGCCTCCATGTCCTGGAGAGCTGTCCGCAAGGAGCTGGAGACAGTGGGAGGCCAATGGGAGTCAACTTACCAATATGGTGACTCCATGAATACAACATATGGTCACCAAGCCATTCTCAAGAAAACTTAAATAAATCAGCTCATAGAAGCTCTGTACAGATCAAGGGAACCCACATGCTGAAAGTTTAAAGATGTGCTTTTGCTTAGAGACCCTATAATTGCCCAGTGGCTTAGCTTTCAGGAAGAAAGAGAAACATGAGCTCTAAGGAAATTTCATTCTGGGACTTTCAAATGCCCCCCGTTCGATTCTTCTTGTATCAATTTCCCTCTTCCTCAGGCTCGATACTGAAAAGTGAAGAGACACCAAGTCAGTTGAAGACTCAGATTTGTCATTTCTATCTCACTGAAAATGGCTGCTCTCTTTTTGAACATTAACACATTCTTCAATACCAACTGGGTGTCCCTCAATTCAATTCTTACACTCCCCATCCTAGCAAAGTCCTGAAAAGCCAGGGCTTAACATGCTGTTTGTAGTATTAGTTCAAAGTGCCTGGGTGCTATTTCTGGTTGCCAGTTTCTGTTCAGAAGTGATGGACGGGTGGCAGGCACCCTGAGTCATCTCTTACGATTTATTGTAATATTGCTTAAAGGGTTTAGGTTTAGGAGAAAGACTCCCAAACACTTTTACTGCTCGGGAAATTTGATGGGTGCCAAGGACAAAGAAAACTTTACATGCACACATAATCAATTTATGTGTGAATTTATGCACACATAAATCTTTGTTGTCCAGGAAGCAGAACTGAACTGTGCTTTTTTTTGACAATACAACTCAATAAGTACAAAATACACATACCAGCGACAACTTCCTAGGTACAAAGTAAAAACAGGTGCTTTGTTTCCAGTGAGCAACAATGACTGTAGACCCCCTAAAGTCTTCTGATTTGAGAGCACTCTTTTCCCTACACTTATATGAAGCTAACCTCCCTGTCCCAGTGTTAAGCTTTTGACTTGACACAAACTTTCTAAGTACTACCCCCCCTTTTGGGGCATGGACAAATATTTAGATGATTGACATTACTCAAACCGCCTTGTTTCTCTCCTTTCTCGAGGACATCTGACAATTATATCCAAACTTCAACCTGAGCCAGCACACAGCTGCTTTTCCTTTATTGACACTCTAAGGAGGGTATCTTGGGATGGAGGGAGAGGACACACTCTGCTCTAGGAAGTCACTGTGCCATCTTTTATTATCCATTTTTCCACCACCTGATTTCCACTGCTGTTTGTCCCCATATAACGAAAAGGACTTTTGTGCCAAACCACTGAGAAGTCTGTGCATTCAGCACCACGTTCTTAAAATCAGTCAAAACTTTTAGAAAAATACTTGGTTACAACCTCGGTGCACCTTTCTTTCACTATTCCGGAACCCACAGCTGGATGGGTCCCTTGAGTTTGGCAATTTGGACAAGTTCTTCTAAATGTAGGGACAGTCAACCACTGGGCTGAAGGAACTGAGTGGCGGAGTTTTACATGAGGTTTTCCTTGAACCTGAAGGACGGGAAGCTGGGGTCCACTTGTGAGCACCAAGATGCCAGGCCCTGCTGTGGCTCGGTCGGGAGCCCGGGCACCGCTGTGCAGAGGAAGAGAACCCAGCCCTAAGGAGGAAGCCTGAGCTAGGAAAGGATACCAGGCTCAGCCACCCCAGGAGCAGAGGTATGGGGCGCCTCCCACAGTGCTGCCCACCTGCCTTGCACACCCGAGTCTCACCACATCTTCACCTGAGTCTCCTGCAGACACCAAGAGACAAGAGAGCCTTACAGAGACCTCAGTGCCAGGAAGAAAGACAGCGGGTGAGGAACTTCTGCCCCACTCGTGCTCCTCCCTTGAGGCTGCAAGGATGTTAACATTCACACAGCTTCAGTGTCAGTCTGACTCGCCCAGACTAATACTGGATAGAGGTCACTAGACAGGTAGTGCCAAAGAGAAATTTCCGCTCCACCCACCAGTGCTCCTGATTGGACAAATCATAAGTGTATGCCTTTTCATCCCTGATTGGCTAGTACTCAGAAACGACTCTGGAATTTTTTTGTTTAATTTTATCATTATCATCATTTTACTTATTCACTTTACATTCCTCTCACTGTCTCCCTTCTGTCACCTCCTCCCACAATCCTTTCCCATCCTCCCTTCCCTTCTACACCCCCCTCGACCCCCCATCCTTTCCACACCCTGGCACATCAAGTCTCTGTGAGGCTAAGCACACCTCTCCCACTGAGGCCAGACAAGGCAGCCAGCTAGAAAAACATATGCCACCTACAGGCAATAACAGCTTTCAGGATAGCCCCACTCCAGTTGTTCAGGACCCGCATGAAGACCAAGCTGCACATCTGCTACATATGAGCAGGCAGGCCTAGGTCTAGCCCATGTGTGCTATTTGGTTGGTGGTTCAGTCTCTGAGAGCTCCAAGGGTCCAGGTTAGTTGACTCTATTGATATTCCTGTGGGAAGATTGCGTTCCTATCCCTTAGATACTGAAATCCTTCCTCCTGTTCTTCCATAAGAGCCCCCAAGCTCCATCCACGGTTTGGCTGTGGGTGTCTGCATCTGTCTGAGTCAGCTGCTGGGTGGAGCCTCTCAGAGGACAGAGGACAGTCATGCTAGACTCCTGTCTGCAAGCATAACAGAGTATCATTAATAGTGTCAGAGATTAGTGCTTGCCCATGGGATGGGTCTCAAGTTGGGCCAATTATTGCTTGGCCATTCCTCCAGTCTCCGCTCCATTCTCGGCACCTGCATTTCTTGTAGACAGAATAAATTTTGAGTTGAAAGTTTTGTGGGGAGGTTGGTGTCCCCATCACTCCATTGGGGTTTCTGCCTGGCTACAGGAGGTGGCCTCTCAGGTTCCGTATCCCCAATGCTGTGAGTCACAGCTAAGGGCACCCCCACTGATTCTTGGGTGCCTCCCTTACCCCAGGTCTCTGTCTCTTTCTGGAGAGGCTCCCTACCTTCCCACCCCTGTCAGTTGCAGATTTCCACTCATTCTCATGGCTATCTGGCCATCCCTCCTATCCCTCCCCATATATGATTACAACACTCCTATACCCCACCCCATCTCCTCTCCTAGATGTCCCTTAACTGAAGAACAGATAAAGAAAATATGGTACATCTACACAATGGAATACTATTCCACTATTAAAAACAAAACCATGAATTTTGCAGGCAAATGGATAGATCATGAGAATATCATCTGAGTGAGGCAACCCAGTCCCAAAAGGACATGCATGGTATGTACTCACTGATAAGTGGATATTAGCCATAAATTGCAGAATACCCATGCTATGCTCCACAGACCCATAGAAGCTAAACAAGAAGGAAGGCGCAAGCAACGATGTTTGAATCTCACTCTGAAATTTTGAGTGAGGAAATTAGCAATCCCTAACTAATAAAGGAACAAAATGAAATACTTCAGATTTCATCCACAGCTTTTTCCACCCAAGGTTTTCTCTCTTACAGTAAAATTTCCTGAACAGGGTTCTAGTGCTCTACGCTCTGTTCCCCACTCCTCTCCGTTTCCTCTCATTCTCTACCTCAAACTGTCCTCAAACTAGTAATAATTAATATCTAAGACTGGCCTTGAATTTATAATCGGTAGCAATTATGTTTAGCGGCTAGGCCACCTTGCCAGTTCTGTCTTTCTTTCTTTCTTTCTCCTTTCTTTCTTTCTTTCTTTCTTTCTTTCTTTCTTTCTTTCTTTCTTTCTTCTTTCTTTCTCCTTTCTTTCTTCTTTCTTTCTTTCTTCTTTCTTTCTCCTTTCTTTCTTCTTTCTTTCTTTCTTCTTTCTTTCTCCTTTCTTTCTTCTTTCTTTCTTTCTTCTTTCTTTCTCCTTTCTTTCTTCTTTCTTTCTTTCTTTCTTCTTTCTTTCTCCTTTCTTTCTTCTTTCTTTCTTTCTTTCTTTCTTTCTTTCTTTCTTTCTTTCTTTCTTTCTTTCTTTCTCTCGGCAAGTTCTGGCTGGCCTGGAACTCCCTGAGATCTGCCTGACATTGCCTCTAGGATTACCTCTGATTAATTTACCTCTGAGTGCTGGGATTAAAGGAATACGCCACTGCCTCTGTCTCCGAAAATTCATAATAAATTATTTTCAAATTGAATGAAACAACATGTTCAAAACAATATACATTGTGACAAAATTTGTTGAATTCTAGTCACAAAAAACAGTAAGTGTAATACAGTACACGAATAGAATGGATTAAAAACTAAGATTATCTCAATAGACTTGACAAAGCCTTTGACAAGATTAAACATTCATTTTTGATGAAGACCTTGAGGAACTGAAGGAACAAATCTCAACATAGGGGGAAAATATGGCAATACAATAGACAACAAACTAAATGAGGAAAAATGAAGTATTTCTTCTAAAACAAGACAAGGGTATTTACTTTTTCCATTATGCCATCTATTTCAATATACTGTTGGAAGTTCACCAGATCAGTACGTCAAGAGCAAGAAATAAAACAAGATACAAAAGGTAACGAGGAACTCGATTTTCATATAACCCTATTTTCAAATAATATAATCTAAGCTAGAAAGGCTCAAAGACTCCATCAGAAAATTCTGAAATGTGACAAACACTTTAATCAAAGTAGGAAGATACAAAATGCAAATACAAAAATCAACAAAGCTCTATATCAGTAATGAACGTGAACATACTAGGAAAGAAATCAGGAAAACGATTACCTTAGCCTCGTAATAGTTTTAAAAAATGCAAGGAAATAAATAAGATTAAATCTACGCAAGAAAGTGAATGGTCTGTATGATGAAAATGTTATCCAGACATTGAAGAGAGAAACTGAGTAATTACATCTACACTAGTAGATGATGCTGGAAAAACTCGATATACATATGCTAAAGGAAGAGATTAGAACACTATTCTCCATTTTGAATAAAGATCAATTCAAAATGGAACAAATATTTTGACCCCTGTGCCTTATACATATTAGACAAGTACTCACTTTGGGCTTTGTTCCCAGCCACGATGGCCCATGTGGCACTCCACTTCTATCTAATGACATGGGAAGGAAAGCCTGGAAGTTGGCTTCTTTTACCATGAAGTTTTTCAAAAGCACTTGGAGCCAAATAATCATGGACAAAACTCCATGAAACCATAAAGCAAAATTAATCTAGCTTTACTGTTAGATATTTTGACCACATGGATGTAAAACAACCTGGGAAATAATAGAAAAAGTTTTTCGGAGTTGACTCTGTCTATGCTTGATTTTTTTTAAATAAATACAGCTTGATTGCTCTCAAATTAATATAGGTCTCAATAAATTTTGAGTGAGCATTTGAGGATGTATCTCTCTGCATGATTTTAAGTTTAACATATCATTGTCTTGATTTTCATATGCAAACCCACATTTTGAGACATGGGTTCATTATGTAGTCTGGCTGGCATGAAAATGTGCAAATTTCCTCCTTTAGTGTTGCAGGGCTGAGGGTAGAGGTCTGACTTCACTATAGAAAAATGAAATACATACTACATGGCATTTCAATATCCTTTGAATCTGTTATGTACGTACTTTGGAAATGAACCCCTGCCCCATTTTGTGATACATTTAGTTCCAACTGGCGCTCTACAGATGTGTATCCTGTTCAGTTCTTCTTTTATATTATGGTCTGAAATGATTTTTCATTAGATATGTTTTCTATCACTGATATTCTTCATTTTATTTCATCAAATGTGCTGGTGGTGATTTTTAACTGAATGTTTTATCTGACTCACGGTGGTTTTCCTCTCCAAGATTTTAATTTTGGTGTTTTTGTTTGTTTGTTTGTTTGTTTGTTTTTTCAAAAATCTCTGTCCTTATTAAACTTCTCATTCATATCCAGAAGGAACCTTATTAATTCATTCAGCTGTTTCTCTGTATATCTTGGACTGCCTTGCTTTAAAAAAATTATTTTTTTCTTTGTTTTCTTAGTGAATTTCAATATCCTTTGAATCTGTTATTATGTACTTTGAAAATGTAGGTTTATATTATATAGTGATACATTTTTTTGTCCTGAAGTTTACACATCTATGGAGACCAATCTTTTCTCCCTTTATGTAGAAACCTTCCTGACAAGAAGCTCTCTTGGCAAAGGTTTTCCACATCTGTTGCGTAATACCAAGTTAGATTTCAGGGATCACTTATAATCTTGCCATGTTTCTTTGGCTTTCATTAGTAGGTTTTGACACAAAGCACAATACTTAAGAGGCTGAATATATATGGTGTACTATGTAGGGTTGCCCCAAGAATTTGGCCTTCATTAATTCAGGTCACTGTTGTGTAGACCAGTGTATGTGAAGCATATGCTTAGTGGCTAGTTTTTATGTGTGTTTCTTTGATCTATGCTATCATTTAACTCAGGCTAGTCTTGAACTCCTAATACCTGAGCCTCTACCACTCAAGTGCTGTGATTACAGTTATATATCATACACCTGACTCGCTGTGAATAGGAGTGGAACTCCTTTTAGGTGGTGGTGGTCTCCATGGACATTGGTGGCTTGGACTCTACTACTTGCAAATGCTTCTGGTATTGGTTCTTTGAATTATGCAGAATTCAGTGCTGTGTTTGTATCTTCCACTCTCAAATATAACTGGGGTAAACCAGTTAGCTTGCACATGAGCCATCTATGGGTATGAAAACTTTAGGTGTCTCTAGAACAAATGAGAACCTATATTCCTGATGAGTTAGCAGTGGCAAATGATGCAGATAGGAGGAAGCTCATAAAATGAGTGCAGCCCTTGAAGGCAGCTGGCCTTTGATGGCCTTGCTTAGTAGCAAGTATGGATGTTAGGAACGCAAGAGACTCCAGTTTCACCCAACTAACCTATCCGATTGCCTGATTCCAGTATGCATAAAGATGCTGCTCCAATACTTTAGCTTTTTTTTCATTTTCCTGTCTTATTTCTTACTATATTTTTATTTTTAAGAAGTATTTTTTAATTTAGAGCAACATCGTCTGAGTATTCCTGGTAGCCTGAACCTCACTATACTTACCATTAACTTACAGAGATCTTCTTGCATGTGCCTCTCAAGTGCTGAGATTGAAACTACTGTACCTTGATTTTAAAAAACTTTTATGGTTTTAATTTTTATTGCTTTTCTTACATTTACTCAATTTTTATCTGTTCTGTGTGGCATTACCTTAATAAACAAAATCTTACTCCTTTCTTTTATCTAAAATAGTCTTTTGTCTTTAAATTTATTATTTTATTACCTCATGTGCCTGAATGTTTTGCCTGTGTATACACACAAATGTGTACCATGTAGATGCCTAGTGTACATGCAGGTCAGAAAATGGTATTTGATACCCTAAAATTAGAGATGATTATGACCTGCCATGTGGATGCTGGGAATCAAACCTAAGTCTTCTGGAAGAGCAATAAGGTTTCTTAACCACTGAACCAATTCTCCAGTACTGTCTGTTTGCTTGCTTGTTTGTTTGAGACGAGGTCTCTCTGTGCAGTGTTGGCTACCTTGGAACTCACTCTGCAGACCAGGCTGGCCTCGAACTCACAGAGATCTTCCTCCCTCTGCCTCTCTAGTGCTGCAATTAAAGATATCACCACCACTGCCCAGATGTTTTTTGTCTTTTAACTTTGACTTTTTCTTGTCCTGATTTTATTCATTATGATTATTTTTTTACCTTAAATAACTTTGCTTCTTTAAAAAAATTATTTTACCTTGTGTGTATGGGTGCTTTGCCTGCATGTACTCCTGTGTAGCACTGCTGTGCCTGTTCCCTGAGGATACCAGAAGAGGTCTGAAGGTGCCACACCTAGAACTGTAGTTGCAGGCAGTTGTGAGCCACCATACGGGTGCTGGGAACTGAACTGGGCTCCTCTGGAAAAGCAGCAAGTACTCTTAAGAGCTGCGTCATCTCTTTAATCCATTTAATGGTTTTTTTTTTTCACGTCACAACTTTCTCTACTATACTTTTACGTTGTCTTTTATATGTTTATTGGCAGTATAGTTAGGGTTTTAAATGTATTTTTATATATGATATAGTTTGATGTCTGTGGCATAGTGACTTGATTTCATTGCTCTTGCACTAGGGTTTGAGTCAAAAGTAGGCCGTTCAATAAGACTGCTGAATGAAACAAGATGTCAGTTACAACTATTCTTGCTCAAGTTACAATAACAAACCTCTCACAGGCTAAGGGGATTAAACAGAAGACAATTTGTACTCAAGAGTTTTAGAACTTGGGAATTTCAAGATGACATGTTAGCTTGGGGCTGGAAAGATGGCTCTATGGTTAAGAGTGCTTAGTGCTCTTGCAGAAGACTGGAGTTTCAGTCTCAGAACCTATTTCAGGTAACTTGCAATTGCTGTTACCCCAGTTCCAGGGGATTTGACACCCACACGCACATGCACATACACACACAGACTAATTTTTTAAATTTCAAAAACATATTAGTTTAATTGATATGGTCATGTTTATGACTTGAGTATCTTCATTTCCTATTTCTGATGTACTATAATCAGGGACTACTTACCAAAGTAATAAAGTCAGCAAAGCACCGAAAAGGATAAGTCAGGGGCTGATAGTTTCTCTTTACTTTCTTTGTGATGTTTTTCTTTTATTTTTGAGATTATAATTTACTTAACATCACTTCTCCCTTCACTTTCCACTTTCCAAAGCTTCCCATATATACCCCTCCTTGCTCTCTTTCAAATCGCAGCTTCGTATTTCATTGTTATTACCTTCATGAAGGTGTTTGTATATATTCTTATGTCACTCGAATGTATGACTTCAGGACTGTCTATTTGTATGACTAACTGGTGTGCTCTTCCCTGAGGAAGGCCATTTCTCCCACTCTCAGCACTCCTTAGTTGTTTATTTTTGTATAGAGTCAAGGCAAGAGTTTACCTTTTCTGCAAACTTATCTAATTTGATTTAATTATGTTTCCTGGAAACAATTTTAACATACACACATTTGCATGTATTTATTGTTAACACTTGGGCACACAGGACTGTTGTAAACTTTGCAAACCCTCAAGGCAGGAAAGTGGACAACACCCCTGACCCCAAGTCTGGGGAACTCCTGCAGCCAGGCCCCTCCGCAAACCTCCCTAACTGTAATAACAGCATTTCCAGCCTCTGCAACTGTCACAAAGGTTATCTCCAGCCCTTCAATAAGGCCCTCCCCAGATTATGCTAAGTTTAGGTGTAAAAAGTCTAAACCAAAGCCACCAACTCCTGAACAGGAAAACCTGCCAATCCTGAACTCCCCCAAACTCAGAACTTGAAATCCCACCAATCCTCACCCTAGGAATCCCTGCCCTAGAATGCTTCCCACCCCTCCACACACACACCCCACGCATGTGCGGGCGCACACACACACACACACACACACACACACACACACACACACACACACGAAACCCTATATAAAGGCCATGTTTGCTCAGTTCTTTACTGTCAGCTCCCTCCTGGGAGCAGAGGCAGACCTTTCTGGATTCATTCCTCCATGTCCTGATCCTTCCCAAAAAATCTCTTATGAGATTTTCTGCCTGGTGTGACTCTCTCATCTGAAGAAGGCAAGAAGCAATAAAGAAAAGAAGCAGAGAGAAAGAGCAGAGCTGAGGCTCCTGAGTGACTCAGCTCAACTGGGGATCCCCTCCCCTGGGACCTGCAATGCCTCTCCTGAAGAGGCTTTCTCTCAAAGCTGTGTGGTTCCTGAGCTCCCATGTCTCAGGATATCCTTCCATTGGGACACTGTCCCACCTCAGAGCTGTGTGGTTCCTGGACTTCCAAGTCCAGGATACCTTCCCATCAGCATGAAGGCCAACAACCAAAAACAGAGATACTAAGGAATATTACCATAAAACAAGCATTAGGTAGCCGTTTCCTGGGTAATTGAAACATTCCATTCTGCAGAGGAGCTCCTTGAGATAGAAAGTAAATAACTCAAAATGTCTTCAGGAAGAATCTGGAAGACCAGATTCACTATACTACTTCCTCCCCAAGAATAAACAGTAAAGAATGCTCAAGTCAAATTGCAAAGAAGACTTTCAGACCAACCAAGATGCAAAGAAGATTCCGTGACAAGTCTAGCTGCCAGGAAGAAACAGAGACAGCAAAAGTGAGTAGCTTAAAAGAAGCAGAAACAAGAGGAGTTGCTTGGAAGAGGCTTAGGTCAACTGAACTACCTGAAAAGAACATTCTCTAATCTGTTGAGTTGCCTGCAGACTGCAGTGATCTCCAGGCTTCCAACTTTTGTCAGCTGTCACCCATACTTGAGTTGGCTTTGTTGATGTGGCTGTCCTGAGTCATTTCTGCTCCTGTAATTAACTCTGCACTCCCGTAAGTAACTCCAATAAAACTCATTGGTTCAGTAAATTGAACTTTGTTTGTGTCTATACTTTGTCTGGAGTAAATAAGCCCATATGACCACACCACCTCAGAGACACTTTTATTGCTAATGTTACGGGGTCCACTTTAATCCAACATAACTCAAATACCAGGTCAATGCAGATAACAAAGATTTATTGTAATCAAGCCACTACTGATTGATCAGGACCACACAACAGACTCAGGAGCTGACCTGCAACCCTGAAGGTAAGTGGTACAGAATATTTAAAGAGTGAAATCATAAAGCCAGGGAGAGCAGGGTAGGCTCTCTGATTGTATTTTGACATAAGGGGGTTGTTGCCACCAATCTGGATAGGAATCGGTTCCTGTGCCTTGGAACTTGAACTTAGTTTGACTCTAATAACAAGATGGAGAAGTGGTCCTTGAGATAGTTGGACTTAGACAACTGTCTTCTTACAAGTTGTCTCTGATATGGTTTGTAACTTTAATTTTTCAAATCCTGCTTTTAGCAATTGTTCTTAAACACTTTAACCTCCCTTCTCCCACCAGGGGTAGTGGAAAAGAAAGGTTTTTAGGATAAAAGTTATTAGAAATTGTTCATTGGAGCAAATCTCATCTGCGTTGTCAGGAAGTCAGTTCAGTTCACAGGAACCATCACAAACACTTCAGGAATACACCAGCAGTCCAGTTCAGTAGTGGCCGGATAGCAAACAGGAATCAGCAGCAGTGGTACGACCTCTGAAGGCGGACTTCACCCACCATCTGTTGGGTCTTTCTGAACATCATACATCCTTTCACGTGTTTGCTTTAGCAAAACATCCTTTTACCTGTGTCTGCTTCAGCAAAACATTCTTTCACATGTCTGCCTTAGCAGAGCATCCTTTGCAAAATAAAAATCAGAAGCTGCTCCTTCAGTGGCTGGAGTAATCCAGGCCTCAGCAGAATCGGCACAAGTCAGCAGGAGGAACCAGGACACCAGGGATACCAGGGGAAGTTCTTTGCTATGCCTCTCTCAACTAAGTGAAGATCAGCGAAGACATGAGACCAAGAAATGTAGCAAAGCCAACTATTCAAGTAAGTCCCTCTCACAGTTCGTTGAATCCTATTTATATTCCCTCCAAATATCACCTGTCTTCCACAAGTCTTGGCTCACCACATGTCTTGCCTCAGCACATGACTCTGTCTTAGCAAAACTCCACATCACTAGGAGGGGAGTCCCTTGGTCCTGTGAAGGCTCAATGGCCCAGGGTAAGGTGTGCTAGGGCCTGAGGCAGGAGTGGGTGGATGGGTGGCAGAGCACCTTCACAGAGGCAGGGTGAGAAGAAGGGAAGGGGGAGATAGGTGGTTTGTGGAGGGGAAACTGAGAAGGGGGATAACATTTGAAATGTCAATAAATAAAACCAATAAAAAATTAAAAAAAAGAATAGAAGGGATTACTGGGACAATTGATGCTGGTTAGCTGGAGCTAAGAAATTAGCAGGGATTAAGAAGAGACCAGCATCACTAAGTTAAAATCTTCTGGGAAGTGTTTTCTGAGAGCACAAAGATACTGTGTTCCAGAGACAACTAAGGTTGAACTTCGTGCTGTCCCTGGACTTTGTAATGGTAAAAATCACACAAGTTGTACAGGTTTTGAAGGCATGAAGAGGTCATGGAGAGCAGCTGAAGCTTGACACTGTTGAGAGACCAGGGAAGGCCCTTTGGTGAAGGTGAAGCCTCAGTTGTAGTTGACAGCTCAGGATTGAAAGGGTCATGAAAAGAAGCTGAGACTTGGCAATATTAAGAGAGCCTATGAGAGGCTATTGGTGAAGTCTAGTTGCTGAAGAAGACCCCAGCATATTGGAGATGCCAGTACCATGGGATAACTACCAAGAACACCAGCAGCAATGGAGTAGAGTCAACCAGAGCCCACAGTGCTACAGAGGACAGAGCTGGAGAAGTGACCAAAGCCCTTTAGAGGAGCCTGTGGAAAGCAATGTTCCTTCCCCAGTAACAGTGTCTCTCTGTGAGAAGCTGCCCCTTTAAGACAGAGAAATGGCAGGGAGAAGCTGCTCTGCAGAGTGGCAATCAGCCTGGCTGGAGAGCTGGGAAGCTCCTGACCTTCAAACAGAGTTTTCTAAGAGTGAAGAAACAAAAGTTTCAAGCAGACAAAGTGACCAAGCTGAGGCTGTGCTGACCAAGTCAGGACAAAATAAGCTGTAACAGTTCTCAGAATCACGCCCCTGCCCCTCCTGCTACTGGGTTCCAAGGAAGGCCACAAACTGTCAACAATCTTATTGCAAAAATCCCTCTTGGCCTGTAAATTTAAAAACATATGACTTATAGCACATCACCCCCATTGCAAGAAGCGTATAAAAGATGTATGCTTTCTTTGTTGAGGGTGGACGCTCTCTTCGAGGGTGAACACCCCACATACGTACATGGAATAAACAAATCTCATGCTATTGCAGCAATCATCTCATCAAGCTGTGTTCTGAGGGGTTGCATGCCTGAGCTGAGACCCTGGGGGGTCTCCTGAGTTACAACAAGCCCAGTAGATCTTGTGTGACCCCAGGTATTGGAACAAGAAGCTGTGAAGTTGAGGTTGTCTTAGAGACCCCAAGATGTTAGAGATTCCAGAGCCATGGGAAACCTGCCAAGGAAAGCTGCTAAGAATGAATGGAACCAACCCAAGAGAAAGAACTGTGTTCCAGTCAACAAAGCTGAAAGGAATTGGACATCAGACATGGAAATGCAAAATTTGGAGTTTGTCCAGCTGATTTTTGGTCTTGCTTTGATCCAATATTTTCTCACTATGATATTTTGGAATGGTGATGTTGGATATATGTGATCTGCTTTTTGATTTTGATTTTATAGGGGATTATAGTTATAAGATTGCACGAATCTCAGAAGAGGCTTTGAACTTTGGACTTTCAACATTGTTGAGACTGCTATATACTATTGGAGACTTTTGACATTGAACTAGATGGACTTTGCATTATGCTATAGCTAGGTATGTCCCCCATAGACTCATGTGTTTGAACAAGCCTATGAAGGACAGGGAGTGGGATATAGTGGTTTGAATATTCTTGACCCTTGGGAAATGGCACTATTAGGAGGTATGGCCTTGTTGGAAGGAATGTATCACTGTGGAGGTGAGCTTTGAGATCAATGCTTAAGTTCTACCCATGTGTGGAAGAAACTCTCCTCCTGGCATCTTGCAGAAGTCAGCAGGCTCTTCTTGGCTGCCTTTGGACAAGAATGTAGAACTCTTGGCTCCTCCAGTACCACTTCTGCCTACATGCTGCTGTGCTTCCTTCCCACCATAAATATATTGGACTGAACCTCTGAAACTGTAAGCCATCCCCAGTGAAATGTTCTTTATAAGAGTTGTCTTGATCATGGTGTCTGTTCACAGCAATAAACCCAAACTAACACAGTTTGTTTGGTTGTTTAGATTTTGTTTTGTTTGAGACAATGTCTCTCTGTGTATCCTTGGCTGCCCTATAACTCATTCTGTAGACAAGGCTGGCTTTGAACTCACATAAATCCACCTGATGCTGCCTCCTGAGTGCTTGGATTAAAGGCATGTGCCACCACTCTTCAGGTTGGCCTTGAATTCTTGAGCCTCTTGCTCGGACATCTCCTGAGTGCAGAGATTACAGTCGTGTATCACCATAGCTGGCTAAATTTACATATTTTAAGTGAGATATGAATGATCAATTTATAACAGTCTAATGTGATTTTTCAATAGTAAGATGCAAAGAAAAATGTTCTTGAGAGAAAATACATATGAGGCTAGGCAGCAGAATGGAAAGTATACCCTTGTTCATGATTCATTAAGGAATATAAAAACTAACAACTTAGCCAAGAATAATGGTGTATACTTGTGACACCAGGAAATATGATGAGGAGAAAAAGCAAAGTGGTAGTAGATCACATCTTTAATCTCAGCACTTGGGAGACAGAGGTAGATGATCTCTGAGTTCAAGGCCAGCCTGTTCTACAAAGTGAATTCCAGGACAGTTAGAGCTATATAGAGAAACCTTGTCTTATAAAACAAATGAAGGAAAGAAAGAAAGAGAGAGAGAGAGAGAGAGAGAGAGAGAGAGAGAGAGAGGAAAAAGAGAGAAGTCTTTTGATAAAAGTGAGTGGGCTATGTAGAAAATCCCTATCTCACAAAATCAAAACATACACAACCATAAAAACCTGATATTCTACAGTGAAATATGGTCAAATTACACAAGAAATTAACACTGAATCACAAAAATCAACTGAGTTACATGATCTGGTCCAAGCAATGCCTAATGCAAGTGATATAAACATATTCATGGTAGGTTAGGCTCTGCTTTCATGTTCTGCAGATAAGGTATATCAAGAACATTGGAAAAAGATAAAAAATTTTGTTTTTAAACTGTTTATAAGATTTTTCTTACACAGATAACTTCCAGTATATTTTTCTTGAAAATGAAGGAAGGAGATAAAGATATACACTCTGAAAATTGGAAATGGAAGATTTTCCAGCTTATGTTATTTTCATCTTGCCATGACATACCAACTCTAAAACTGAAGATATCTATATTGCTATGATTTCATTATAAACAGAATTTCTTTGAACTCCCTCAGTGCACCCATTGGTAGAGATCACCTCCGTGATGGTTTGAATGAGAATGACCCTGGCAGGCTCATAAATTTGAATACTTGGTCACCAGGGAGTGTTATACTTTGAAAGGATTGGGAGGTGTTGCTTTGTTAGAGGAAAAGTGTCATGAGATGTGTGTGTATGTGTGTGTGTGTGTGTGTGTGTGTGTGTGTGTGTGTAAGGTGTGGGGGGGGAGATGTAAAGTTTCTAAAAGCCCAATTCCAAGCTCAGAGTGTCTCTTTTCGTGTTGCCTGTGGAGGAGCAGATGTAGAACTCTCAAGCTACTTCTCTAGCATGTCCGCCTGCATGCTACCACGCTCCCTGTCATGATGACAATGAACTAAATCTCTGAAACTGTAAACAATCCCCAACTAAATGCTTTCTCTTATAAGAGATGGTCATGGTGTCTTCTCAGAACAATTGTAAACATGGAGATTCCAAACATAGTTCAGGATGATCAGTGGGTCACTGGAGGAATAAGGAAGGAAAACTTTAAGTTGCTAGACTGAAAACGTAATTAAAACATACTTTCTCAGAACCTTTAGCATCCAGTAAAGCCAATTCTAAGAGTGCCTACATTAAAAAACTTGGAGGGTAACTCAGTAGTGGAGTAGTTACTTAGCATATGAAAGCTCTGGATTCCATCTCTAACAATAGATAAAAAAGAAAAGCTAGATTTCAAATAAGTACTCTAATGCTGCACCTTAAAGTGTTAGAAAAACAAGAACAGACTAAATCCAATTTAGCTTAAGTTTAGTCAATAAAGATCATAACAAAATCAGATATGTTGGGAACTAGAGGAAGATAGGACAGAAAATACAACTAAAGGAATTCAACAATTTTTAATTTAATTTTTATGACCATATATTACAATCTCAAGTTAGTTTCATTTCAAGAATATAAGAATGGTTCAACAAATGTAAACACACAAGATATAACATAAATATAATCAAAGACAAGAAAATTACATGATACTGATCTTCGATATCTGTATAAAAGCTCTCATAAATTCCAGCATGCCTTCATGGTAAAAAAATAAAATAAAATAAACCCATGGAAGCAAGGAATAGAAAAATTACATTTTAACATAATAAAATTGTAGAAGACAAACCTATAGCAACATTATAATAAATATACAAAAACTAAAACCAGGGCTGAAGAAGTGGCTCAGTGGTTACATGCTCTTACAGCTCTTGCAGAAAGGCTGGGTTTGATTCTATGAACACACCTGGTTGCTCACAACGATCTTCAACTACAGTTGTTTGTGATCTGATGCCATCTTCTGAACTTCACAGACACTGGACATTCATTTGGTATACATACATACATTCAGTGTATGCATGTGTTCATACACATAAAATAAAAAAAAATTAAAGAACCCTAGCTTAATAAAACTGAAAGCATTTCCTCTGTGGTAGGGAGACAGGAACATCCAATATCTACAATTTAAATCCATATAGTGCTTAAGACAAGAACATAAACAAGAAAAAGGATGCTGTTCTGGTTTCACTTCTGTTACTATAATAAAATACAGCAAGGAACTTATGGAAGAAAAGATTTCTTTTAGTTTATTGCATCTATGATAGCAAAGAAGTCAAGGGGGCAGGAACTTCAAATTGCTAGTCACATCACAACCACAGTCACATGCAGAGAGAAATGAATACATGTATGCTTGTCTCTTTGCTTGCTTTATTCCTCATCTTTTAAGCAATTCAAGATCCTGCCTCTAAGAAATGATGTTTACTGAGTCTTCCCGTATCGATTAACAATAAAGACACCCTCCTTACACATGCCTGAACTAGACAATTCCTCAACAAAAACTCTCTCTCAACATGAACCTAGCTTGTGTCAAGTTCACACTTAAAATTTTCTGATCACAGATGATAATACAAGAAATTATATCTTTGTTTTCAATTGATTTGCTCACAAAACCCAACTCATAATGGAGAAAAGACTTTAATGTGAGGGAGCTGGGGAGCATCTTTAATCCTAGCATTTAGGAGGCAGTGGTTGTCGAATCTGTCTTAGTTCCAGGCTAACCAGTGCTATTTAGTGAGTTTCTGTCTCAATCCCAATCTGAAACCAAAACCAAAACAATCTAGGCATAGTCATCCATGCACTTGTATAATGAACATAGTAAGCATGTGACTGCTTAAATAAGATGTAAGAAATGATACCATTAGAAAAGCTAACATAGAAGGGAAAAAGCTCATGAGGCCTCAAGCCTAGACAAAGAATTATGGCAACAAAGGAATGCTGAGAGTGGGAGAAATAGTTGTCTCCAAGGAAGAACACACCAATTAGTTATCCAAACTGTTTGAGAAGGATTAGAGGGTGTGGCCTTGCTGGAGTAAGTATGTTGTTGGGGGTTGACTTTAAAGTTTCAAAAGCCCAGATCAGTCAGGCCCAGTGTCTTTTTCTTTGCCTTCTGCCTGAATTCAAGAAGTGAAGCTCTCAGCTATTGCTCCAGTGCCAGACTTATCTACTGTATGCCATAATGTTAATGGACTAAACTTCTAAAACTGTAAGCAAGCCCAGAATTAAATGTTTTCTTTTATAAGAGCTGCCTTGGTAATGGTATCTCTTTACAGCAATAGAGAGAGGACAGGCATATTGACAAGGTCAGTCAGCAGGAGGCATGAGCAAATGGAGGACACAGTGGTCAATGTTACTTTGTAGTGAGGAAAAGGACCATATCAGCTAGGAATAGACGTAGAAATATATAGCCCTGATCCAGGAACTATCAGGTGGCCTATCTTGTCCAATTATGTATTTACATGAGAATTAACTATTGTCAAAACTGAATTGTGAAGCCCAAGTCTATCACTCAGTTTTCAGTCTCCTCATTAACACAGTTAGAAATTCCAGGATCATCTCATAGAATTAAAATTGTTTTGACAAAGGTCATTGTCTCTGAGACTAGAGAAATAATGGCTCAGTGGTTAAGAATACTGACTGCTATATCAGAGAACTAGAGTTCTGATCCAGAACCCACGTCAGGCAGCTCATAAATGCCTGTAACTCCAGCTCCAGTGGATTTGATGTCCTGCTTCTGACCTCTGTTGGCAGTGCACACACATGCACACGCACGCACACTCACAGAGAGACTTATCTTAAATTTTAAAAAGTCAGCATCTCTTTACAATAAAATCTCTGAAGAATAGAGGTCTAAAAGCAAGACAACAATACAAAAAGTATATATACCCAAACTAATGGTAATATTATATATACTAAATGGGGGAAAACTGAAGGCATTCTTTCCAAAACCAGGATCAAGACAACAGTACCGATTCTCTTTACTCTTCAATATAGAACTAACGTTTCAGCTAGTGGAATAATAAGAAAAAAAAAGGGCGATACTACTAGGAAGAGAGGACTAATATCTCTGTTTGCAGACAGTGTAGCCTATTCATTAAAAGAAATCAAAAGATTCCGTGAGAAAGCTCTTGAATCTAATTTTCTAAAAACAAAGTTCTACAGGTACCAAGATGAAAAAGTAACCATATAAAAATCAGGATCATTCTTATATAGCAATAATAAACTTGTTAAGAAAGAAACAAGAAGGAAGTTCTAGTATTTTAAAACAAAATGCAGATATAACTAGGGATGTACAACACTTCTACAATGAAAAGTTTAAGACACTGAGAAGAGAAAATGAAGAAGACAGCAGCACAGTAAGCGCTCCTATGGTCATGGGTTAGTAGAAGGAATACTGTCATATTGTGTTCATTACTGAAAGTGAACATAGATTAAGTGCAAACAACCCTCTTGACGAAGACAGAGAGCTAGAAAAGAAGGTTCATGACTGCTGCCCACCCCCTTGGGGGAGGCTTGTACTTTACTGTCACCTGGCTTAACTCAGAGTTGAGGTTTGTGGTCTTCTTCCTAACTCCAGAAGCCAAGGTTTCAGCCATTGGTGGTGGTCTGCTTTTCTCTTCATTACCTTCCTGCTTCTCAGTCATTTTTAGCTGCCTCGTGACTGCTTCCCGATTCCCAGTGATTTCCTGCTCCTCGTCTCACACTATGTCTCCTTTCTTACCTTGACTCTTCTCATCCACTCAGTTTTATGAGATAAAGCTTCCAATCTGCCATCTTAGCACAAAACTCCTTAATTATTTAAATATATAGTATTTCCTTAATTCTTTGAACATTTCATATGATGTATTTTGATCGTATTTACTTTCCACTACTTCCCTTAAGTCTTCCCTGTTCCAAGCCCATCTCCTCATTTTGTTAATAACCCATTGAGTCCATTTTGCACTGTCCATATACTCAGTCTGAGTGCCAGGAAGGTGAAATGGCTCAGAGTGTAGCTATTCCAACTGCCAAGCCTGATGACTTTAGTTGGATCCCCACCACCTACATGATGAAATCCTGCAAGCTGTCCTCTGACTCTCACATGTATGCTGTGGCATACATACATGTATACACAGAGATAGCAAACAAATAAAAAGGTAAGACAAATTTGAAATTTTTCCAAAATCTGAGTGCCTACCATGTACCAGGAAGAATTCAGGCTAAATTATTGACTTCCTTGAATGGTGCTTTCAGTCAACAGTAAAAAAAAAAAGAAAGAAAGAAATAGTTCTCCCTATCAGTTCTTACAAAAAGGGAGGACTTCCAGTGATTTCCTTCCAAGAATTTCCTTCCTCAATTCTGTCCAGTGGACTTCCCTGGCTCTCAACCTAATTCTGCTGGACACAGGCTGAGGTTGTGGTAGGACACCTTAGTAAAGGTCTGAGTGCTCTGCCACAAAGGCACAAGCATATTACCTTAGATGCCCCCAGCCTGCTGGAAATTATGCCTGGTAACTGCTCAGAGCATCTAAGGTATAGCTCCAAGCAAATGAGAGGGGAAAGGAACCGCTTAGGTAATTGTGCCAAAGCTAGCGGTCTTGGTATGGCTTCTCTGATTCTTACAAGTTCAGTGAATAAAACAGACTTAAAACATCAAATGTTACATATAAAAAGCAGTATGATTAACTGTAATAGAAGTAAAAGATACTTTTCAAGTAGGTGTGGGGATGAGATCCAAATAATACATTACTTTTAAAAGACAATGTATAACATTTAAAGATGAAATGAGACTAGGAGTCCAAAGGAATGTGTCATTCCATCTAGATACAGAACTTTTCTGTTGTATGTTTTGGAACTCTTAGAGTCTACTGAAGACTTGTAAATTCTGATTGATTTCATTCACTGTCTCCTTTTTTAGGTATGTGTCTGCTTTGCCCAGAGTCACATGGAAAGCCTACATTTACAAAACCAGATAAATGTCCTTATACCAGAGAGTCAGACCAGCTGGTTAAACAGAGGTCAAGAGTGGATCTATGTTTTGTGTTGAGGCAGAGACATCTAAGGCTTAACACTGGGAGCTCAGTATGTTCTGTTGTACTCTCTACCCAGGGTAGAAAAAATAACATCTTCATATTCATGAGGGACAATTTAAAGTGGGGCATTTTAAGTGACTTGATAAATGTATTATCCTCTTATACAGAATAGTGTCTGAATCATACTCTTAGCCTGGCCATCAGGCTTTCACTGTTGTTGTTTCTATTTTATTTTATTTTATTTTATTTTCAACTTCTTATTGATTCTTTGTGAGTTTCATATCATACACCCCAGTCCCACTTATCTCCCCCGCCTCATGTCTGTCTTTGCAACTTTCCCCTTAAAGAAAAGACAAAAAAAAAAAAAACCAAAAAACAAATACCACCACCACCAACAAAAACAAAGTCAAAAAATAAACAAGGTTTTTGTTATTATTGTTGTTTTAGGTTGGGTCTCACTATGTAGTTCTGGGCGGCCCGGATCTTATTATGCAAATCAGGCAGTCCTAAAACTAAACAAAGATCTACCTGCCTCTGCCTCCTGAATGCTAGAATTAATGACATAAACCATGGAACCAGCAACTCCACAGACACTCAAACCAAAACATTACCCAGAAGACATAGTGATATCAAATACAGTTTCACCTCCCCCCAAAGAATATAACCTATACCTATCTGTGCATATCAGTCTCCTGCCTTTCATTGTTCTGTAGCTTCTGAGAGTCCTGGCAACACTGGGTGACGTTTTCAGGTTCTTGTGCCCCAGGACAAAGTATTGAGAGAGGGACATATACTTAGAAAGAAACAATTTATAAGGAAAAGAAAAATAACATCAAGAGTGGGAGTGGGCTAGTTTGCTAGGGGGAAAGACCAAAAGCACTAGACCTCAGGGTCCATAGTGCTATTTTGAGGTATTTATGTACTACCCACTTCTGCCATGTGTGTATATTCTAGGCTTTTCCTGTGTACAGACTGTTTACTATATGTAGCCTAGGTGGGGAAATGTTTCCAGATTTTCATTGGCAATTGACTTTCTTTTTTATTTTTAGAAATAGCAACAATTAATCAGAACTTTTTGAATATGTAAAAATTAAAATCTATTTATTATTTTTATATAATTTTATTTTTTGAGATTAGAGTAAGATTTCACCATTTCTCCCTTCTTTCCTCCCTCCAAATCCTCCTACATTCTTTCCTGCTCCTGCAAATTCGTGGCTTCCTTTTTCACTAAAAAAAAAATTATTTTATCCATAGTAACCAGAATTTTATTTAAAAATCATGCTCATAATAAAATTAATAAATTATATAGGAATATATTTAAGAGGAAAATGGGGACTGAGAATGTAGTTTTGTGAATATAGTCCTTGCCTTGCAAGTAAGTATGAGAACTGGAGACTAAACCCATCCAACATCAGGGAAAGCATGACAGCCACCTAAAATCCCAACACCCAGGAGACAAAGACAGAGGATTTCCAAGGCAATTTGACTAATAAGATTACCCAGAACTAGCAAGCTCCAAGATCAAGGAGAGCCTCAATGAATACAGTGGGGAATCTTCAAGGAAGACACTCACTGTGAACTTTGGGTCTACACATATGCCCCACCCAGATGTAAATACTTATACATGTGTGCATGCACAGTAAGAGGGAGAGAGAGACAGAGATGGAGACAGAGATGGAGACAAAGAGAGAGACAGAGACAGAGATGGATTCAATGCCCTAAAAGAAGGAAGCTACAAAAATATAAAAACATATTATGAATTTAAAAGAAGACATAAATAATGGAGCAAAACACTACCTTGTTCTATTTGTTTACAAAGAATTTGTAAGACTGCCAGGCTTTTATTTTTGTTTTACTTTTAAATTTATATGTATTTAATTTTATTTTTATGTTTTTTTTTTCTGCATGTATGTTTGGTGCCTGGGGAGGCTAAAAGGTGTCTGACTCTGTAGGGCTGGAGTTGAAGACTGTTGTAAACTGCTATGTGGATGCTGGGAATCAAATTCAAGCCCTCTGGAAGAACAGCAACTGCTCTTAACTGCTGAGTCATTTCTACAGCACACGTTTTCTTTTTAAAAAAAAGGCTAATATGTTCTTTGTGTGGGCACAGTGTATGAGGAAACTTGGAAGACTCAGTTCTCACCTTCCACCATGCAGGTCCCAGGGACTGGACTCAGGCTTGTGCATTTCGCTAGGCCAGGCTGTCAGCTTTGAATGAGGCCTAGAACATCATGAAGTATTATGTGATGAACACAGATGCAAAAAGTCTCAATTAAAAAATTCAAATTAAGTTCAGCAGCACATAAATAGGGTAGGTAGTATTGCTAATCAAATACCATTTATCACAGCAATGAAATATTGGTCAACACCAGGGTAGAAAATCTTTTATTTTTATTCACTGATTTATAGTAGCTCCTTGCATATAATAGTTGTTCAATAAATGAGTAAATATAATATATTCTCTACATTTGTTTTGCTACATTAAAGGAAAACATCCACATGATATCTGAGTAGTGTCAAAACAACTATTTGACCAATTCCATGCCCCCCTTTTTTGTCAGTTTCCCATTTGGCTTTTTTCATGAGAATATAATCATCAATTGATTAATTAAATGTGAGTGTTCTCCCTCGTATTGTGGCAATCAGAAGACGAGCTGTGATAGTTTTTCTCTCTCCCCACTATGTGAGGTTGGGGATTGAGCTCAGGCCCTTCAGCTTGTGTTATATCCTTGATGTGACTGTCTGCAGTCCCTCCTTTCCTCCCAGAAAACCCTAGGTAATTGCATCTTGAAGGCTGTCCTGAGATGCCCGCTGGCTACAGGTACAAAACAACACAGCTTGTGGTTCTAGAAATAGCCAATGTTTCAAGCTTTACTTGACAAACCCAGAATGCAAAGTGTGCGGTCTCTGGGGGCGTGGCCAGCTCCTTTGGGGGCCTCTGTTTAGTGAAGCTTTGCTCAATAGGTGAGTCTCTAGGACTCAGTTCCCCAGGTTGAGGAGTTGCAGGCTGGAGACTGAGGACGTCCATGTAGGGTTTGCAATCAAGGACATTCCTCTTAGGTTTGGAGTATGAAACGCTTTACTTCAGTTATGGGGGCATAAAGAGCCTCTCATAAGTTTGGGGAGTTATAGAATTGAAATAAAATCTCTTGTCAACTGGGGGTACAAGAGAGCCCTTGTCAGTCTGAGGTGGCTGCTGTGAAACGCCTGATATTTGGAGCTGTAAGAAAAAAAAATCCTTGCTTAGTATCAGGATTTCATTGTTCTTGTTTATTTACAGCAGTTTCAAAGAGATCAGGGATGTGAGGGAATCCCTGTCATGTTGAAGGTCACAAAATTGAGGTTTAATTTATGTTTGAGGATATGATACTCATTACTGACTCCAACTTCAGGACTGTGAGTTGAGAGCCTAGTTTTGTTTGCCTTGTCCTTAAAGACTTTGAAGTAATTAATAACCTGACCAGAAGTGGAAGGATTTCTTAACCTCTTGTCCCTCCTATTTTGTGGATGAGAGAGGGTCTCTTTCCAGGCTCCTCCTTCAGTCTTTATGCTGTAGGTTGCATCATAATAATGGGAGCTGAAAATTCTAGAACCCATGAAGCGAGAGGCCAAGGACAGAAGGTTACAGAAGCTTCTTGGGAGGTTTCAGGCATTTATATGAAATACCAGAAAGTTACCACATGACTGCAGGGCCAAAGAAAGTGACCTGGGAAGGGCTCAAACACAGAGCAGGACATAGAACTGTTTCTCTGTTCTCTCTCAGTGAAAGAAACTCTAAAGTCTGGGTCCTGGCAACCCATCATTAACAAGGGAAGTTGTTTGCGGCTACCTTCTCATCTTCTTTTACCACCACAAACCTTGGTCTGATCTAAAACCTGTGAAGAAGGCCTTGGTGCCTGTGTATTGTCTTTGTCGACAGCCTTACAATGTGAACCACTTTATGATTGAGTGTGACCTGTGCCAGGACTGGTTTCATGGTAGTTGCGTTGGGATTGATGAAGAAAAAGCTGTCGACATTGACATCTACCACTGCCCAGACTGTGAAGCTGTATTTGGGCCTTCCATTATGAAAAAGTGGCATGGATCTTCTAAAGAGCGTGAAGCTCTCAGGAGGGAGCCAGTGAAGACTGGGAGCACTATCTTTATTCACCAAATCCAGGGTAAGACTTTTGAGAGCTCTGACAAAGTGATTTTGAAGCCCACAGGAAGTCAGTTGACAGTGGAATTCCTGGAAGAAAGTAGCTTCAGTATACCTATCCTGGTCTTGAAGAAGGATGGGTTGGGGATGACACTTCCACCAACATCATTCACTGTCAGAGATGTTGAACAATATGTCGGTTCTGACAGAGAGATTGATGTGATTGATGTGGCCTGTCAGGCTAGCAGCAAGATGATTCTGGGTGATTTTGTGAGATATTATTACAGCAGGAAGAGGGTAAAGGTCTTTAATGTTATTAATTTGGAATTCTCTAATACTAGACTGTCTGATATAGTAGAGATGCCCAAGATAGTTCGTAAGCTGTCCTGGGTTGAAAATTTATGGCCAGAAGAGTGTGGCTTTGAGAAACCCAATGTACAGAAGTATTGCCTTATGAGTATGCAGAATAGCTACGCAGATTTTCATATTGAATTTGGTGGCACCTCAGTCTGGTACCACATACTTAAGGGCGAGAAGACTTTCTACCTGATCCACCCAACAGATGATAACCTAACTCTTTTTGAGAGTTGGAGCAACTCTTCTAACCAAAAAGAAATGTTCTTTGGGGACCAGGTAGACAGATGTTACAAGTGTTCTGTGAAGCAAGGACAGACACTTTTCATTCCTGCAGGATGGATCTATGCTGTGCTGACCCCTGTGGATTGCCTAGCATTTGGGGGAAACTTCTTACACAGTTTTAACATAGAAATGCAGCTCAAAGTCTATGAGATTGAGAAGCATCAGAGCACAACAGACCTATTCAAGTTTCCAAGCTTTGAGACCATCTGTTGGCATGTGGGAAAGCACATCCTGGACATCTTTGAAGGTTTGCGGGAGAATGGGAGATGTCCTACATCCTACTTGGTCCGTGGTGGTAAAGCTCTAAACTTGGCCTTTCAAGCCTGGACCAGGAAAGAAGTTCTGCCAGACCATGAGGATGAGATCCCAAAGACAGTGCAGACCGTCCAACTCATTGAAGATCTGGCTAGAGAAATCTGTCTGGTTGAAGATACCTTCCAACAGAACAATACTATATTTAGGCTCCAGCAGCTCCATACCAATTCCTCTTCCTTAACTAGGCCAGCTCATTCCACTTCAGTATCCAAGTCTACATTATCACTGCCCCCCAAAAGTGGTTCAGAAAAGAAAAACCCAAAGTATAAAGACATCTTCAAGAAGGAAGAACAAGCGAACAAGGAGAGTCCAGCTCTGAGGCCTAATTATCAACATAGCTGTAATTTCATGGATCTAAGCAATCACCAACAATGGAAGGTAGGCTCTTCCCAAAACATAGATCTTAACATCACTAGTACTTTTTTGAATGACTCAGATGATGACTCAAAATATGACAAAGTCTTTGGGAATGAGAGCCCAGTGCCTCTGTTGATGGCTAACGGCAGTACCAAGAGGGTGAAGAGCTTGTCCAATTCTTGGAGAGCCAAAATCACAAAGAAGGAAGATAAATCAAGGTTGGTGGAAGAACAAGTGATGTTAGAAAAGTTTGACTTGGATTCAGATGATGAGCTACAAATTGAAAAGAGATTGGGTAAAGAGAAAGTGAGTCTGGCAGAAAGACCAAAAATTACCCCAAATTTGCCCCATGTGAAGTTTTGCTCTGACCAAAACCAAAGTCATGAACCAGGGGAAACTGAGATCACCATTCTAGAGAACTATAAAACAGATGAGGAAATGGTGGAAGGGGTTGAAGGCAAGCTTAAGAATGGAAGTGAATCTGATGGAATTCTTGATCCACTTAAAGCTAGGAAACAGGTGGGAGGACCTGGCTGTGTTGTCCTCACTGATGACCCAGCTTCTTCCAGCAATAAGGAGTATATCCAGGACACTGTGTTCATGCCTGAGTTGCAGTGCTCGCCTCCTTCACCAGGTCTCTACAGCCTTCAGACAGTTTGGAGCATGGAACAAGACCAAGGCAACAAAAGCCCCAGCAGTGTCTTGGGCACAGTGTCTAACAGTCCTGTTTCTCAGCACACCCCAAGGAAATGGCCCATCAAACGGCTAGCATACTGGAGAACTGAAAGCGAGGAGGAAAATGCCTGTGGGGAGGAGCAGGACAGCTTAGGAGCATGCTTCAAGGACGTTAAGTATATCTACTTATCCCTGGAATCTGATGATGATGATGACAAGGACGATGATGACGATGATGACGACGACGACGAGGACGACGGCGACGACAACGGCGACGACGACGATGAAGATGACGACTACAACCCTGTCTTGACATCTCTTCCAAAGCAAAGGAAGATCTCAAATAATGCTCCAAGAATTCCTAGGGCAGCTAAGAGCCCAAGAGTACTGAAGCAGGACCGTCCTGTGTTTGAGGGTGACAGAGTTGCCTTCATTGAGATAGGCTTGGCTACAGCAGCTACAAAGCTGGCACAGTAGGTCCAGGAAAAAGGAGCCAATAAACAGAGAAGATAAGACTTAAATCCATGCCCTCAAACTTCGACTTTTCTGTTGCTTGATACTTAAGCGAATTATAGTTTAGTAAAAATATCCTATTTAAATGAAATTTAATATGGTTATGTTTTTAGTAGGAAGTTCTATAGAATTGTGGAGTTTCTTAGAAATGCCTTCCAGGGTGTTATTGGGACCCAGGCGAGATCAAGCAGGTCAAGAAGCTCTTTTTCTAGAACCCACCCATGCCATTTATAGCTCAGTGCTGCATGTAACTTGGAAATAAAGGAATTTGACTGCTCTGAATAAACTCTAGATGAAGAAAATAAACAAAAGAACCACAACAATAAAATATAAACAAAAGACCGACCAATGTCTGTGTTGAGACTGCATATTCTTACAAATACTTGAGATCCTATTTTGAATTTTGCTTGGGTCTAGGAATTTCTCCTGGGATAGACTTCAACAAAATAAATGCATCAGAATCCCACTGTTACCAAAAAGCTTGATCAAGAATATGCTGCAGATTTTATTATTTCCCAAACACACATGTCAATCGTCAATTGTAAGGTTTTATGAAATCTGGGATGTCTGATGAATGATTAAAATCTTTGGAACAAAAAAACAAATTATATCTTGCCTACTACAAATAAAGGGGACCCTCTATTTTTGTTTGGATATGGCATGTCTCCTAAAGACACATCCAATGCTGGAGGTTAAAGGGAGTCTCTTGGGATATAACTACTCTGATTATATAATTTCAGCTCTTCACTGTTAGCTTCCTAAGGAAAGTGGTTGGGAAATGTAGCCAGCAGGATTTATTTGAAAGTAGTAATGACATGACCCTGAATTATATATTTTGTATCAAGCACTTGCCTTTCTATTTCTCAACTTCCATGGAGTGCACATTCTTCTCTTAAACTGATTCTCATGGCTGTGATGTTCTGCCTTATCATTGACTCAAAGAAATAGAGTCAGTCAACCATGCGCGGAGACATTTGGAACCACTAAATCCACTATAAAGTTGCTTTTCCTAGCTATTCTAATGCTTTGTCTGCTTGTTTATTTTGTTTTGAGCTGTGTTCTCTCTAGATAGCCCTGGCTGTCCTGGAATTCACTCTGTAGACCAGCATGGCCTCAAACTCACAGAGATCTGCTTTTCTCTGTCTCTCAAGTGTTGCATTTTAAGATATATGCTACCACATTAAGATTCTTAGCTATTTTTTTAAAAAAAAGTTTTAATTTTATTTTATTTGTATGAGTTTTTTCTGCTGTTTAGATGTGTACCATGTGCATGTCTGATGCCTGCAGAGACTAGAAGAGGATGTTTCATGCCCTAGAACTGGAGCTACAGAAGGTTGTGAGCTGGCAAAGGGTCATGGGAACAGAACTCAGGTCCTCTGTAAGGGCAGCAGTACCCTTAACCACAGAATCATCTCTCCATCCTCATTTCTTAGTTCTTTTTAGCATTAATATACACCTCAGTAATACACTCAATTAGTATTAACAGTGGTTAAAATATTATTAAAAATAAAAGTAGAATTTAATGGGCTATATATAACCAGAAAGTAAGTTCATGATGCAGCAGAGAGTCTGTCAGAAATCACAGTCTAGAGCAGAGGAAAGGACTCAGCTAGTAAAATCACTTTCTTTAAATGCAAAAAGTGTTTTATTCTGCAGAAATCCAGCATGCTAGGGTCTCCCATTACCAGAATAGAGAGGCAACCAAGTGAGTTCACAGGCTTGATTTAAAGCACATTGGAATACCAAGGTAGATGAAGTTTATCTTACTCTATCTCTAGGCATCAGCAACTGGGCATAATGTGATTGGCAGAGCAGTGTGACTTTTAAACTGATTGATCCTTAGGAAATGAGGTGGCAAGGATTTCCCTTGTCTGTAGGTGGCCAAGGTCGGTCTGCCCTGCAGTTTCCTGAGGAATGTAAGAGAGAGGTCCAGTGGGATACTTGGAGCCCTCATCTGGTCTCCATGTGTGGTCCTTCTCTGGCCTTGGAGTGTACTTGGGTGTGTGTACCTGTTTGCACTGTGTATACACTATGGACACACACTCACCAATACATACAATAAATAAATAAGGCTAGAGTTTCTACATAAGGAAAAAACATACCAGAAAGGCTTACATTTCAGCATAGCCTAAAAATATCCAGAGCAAATATACCTACTTGTCATGGTCCACACCCTGCCAAAACATGGTGGTGAGAAGGCCTACTGTGTTCTGACATGCACCACAAGATAGATATGCAGTCTGAAAGGGTCCAGAGAGAAAAACCCGCTGTGGTCAGAAAATGATGTTGCTTCTATTTCATTTTGGATGGGAGGGGAGCCTGTGAGAGTTACCTCTTCCAGGGACTGATGACAGTTAATGGGTGCTAAGGAGGACATCTTTTTCCCCCCTTTTGCTGTTACATGAGAAAGTGATTTTTTTAATTTAAATTTATTTATTTACATCCCAAATGCAGTCTCCCCTTACAGAATCCTTCCCCTTATCTCCCCACCCCTTGTCCTCTGAGGATGTGGGCTTGCCCCTGGGTATCACCCAACTCTGGCAATCAAGTCACTGCCAGATTAGGTGTATCCTCTCTGACTGAGGCCAGAGAAGGCAGCCCTGTGGGGGAATGAATACCACAGTCAGGTTACAGCTTGAGGGAGAACCTTTGACCTAGTTGTTTGGGGACCCACATGGAGACTGAGCTGAAAATCTTCTACAATACATTCCAAGGCCTTGCTCCAGTCCATGTGTGTTCTTTGGTTGATGGCTCAGTCTCTGAGAGCTCCCAGGGGTTTAAGTTAATTGAATCTGCTGGTATTCCTGTGGAGTTCCTATTCCCTTCAGGTTTGGTTTGGAGACCCTCCTCCTGGCTGCCATGCCAATCTTCTCCTAGCAGTCTTCAAGACATAGAACTCTCAGCTCCTCTGGTGCCATGCCAGCCTGTACTCTGCCATGCTCCCCCCTTGATGATAATGAACTGAACCTCTGAATCTAGAAGCCAGCACCAATTAAATGTTGTCCTTCATAAGAGTTGCCTTGGTCATGGTGTCTGTTCACATCAGTAAAACCCTAACGAAGACACAGTCTATTCATAATAGCCAGAAACTGGAAACAATATAGATGTCCCTCAACTGAAGAATGAATAAAGAAAATGTGGTTCATTTACACAATGTAATACACTCAACTATTTAAAATCAGGACATCCTGAATTTTGCAGGCAAACGGATAGAACTAGGAAATATTCTTATTCCAAATAAAAAGGAGGGCTCAAGGGAGGATGGCTGAATCTTCTTCAGAAGGAGAAATAAAATAGATAATAGAGGTGGATGGATGGAGGGAATAAGGTTGGAGAGGGCATGAAGAGTGGAGTGAGTTGGGTAGGGAAGGAGATGTAGGGAAAGCAGGGGAGAGAGAATGGAAATTGACAGTGGGAGTCGGGGTGAGGAGGCAATTGCTAGGATATTTGAGAGAACTGGGATGAAGGGAAGTTCCGGAGGGCCTATGGGAGCAACTGTAGCTGAAATTCCTGGGGGTAGGGAAAATATGGATCCTGAATTGGTCACTTCCTGTAGCCAGGAAGGACTCTGAGGAGAGAGAGAGCAACCCAACCACTAAACCTTTGACCTAAAATGTGTCCTACCTAAAGGACATGAAGGGACCAAGATAGATCAGAGATAGAGGGAACAGCCAACTAATGACTGCCCCAAATTGATATTCAATTCATGGGAGAGAACCAATCCCTGACATTAATAATGATATTCTGTTATGCTTACTGCCTAGAAAACTATCCTCTGAGAAGCCCCACCCAGCAGCCAATGGAAAAAGAGATACAGAGACCCACACCCAAACAATTGATGTAGCTTAGGGAGTCTTATGGAAGAGTTGGGGGAAGGATTGAGGAGCCCAAAGAGGATTGGGACCCTACATAAAGACCAACAGAGGGCGGTGGTGGCGCATGCCTTTAATCCCAGCACTTGGGAGGCAGAGGCAGGTGGATTTCTGAGTTCGAGGCCAGCCTGGTCTACAGAGTGAGCTCCAGGACAGCCAGGGCTACACAGAGAAACTCTGCCTCAAAAAAACCAAAAAAAAAAAAAGAAGACCAACAGAGTCAACTAACCTAGACAATTGGAGATCCCAGAGACTGAACCACCAACCAATGTGCAAGTATGGCGGCTGCACTTAGGTAGCAGATGTGCAGCTTGGTTTTCGTGCACATCCCCCAACAACTGGAGCAGAGACTGTCCCTGAATCTGTTGTGTGCCTGTCCGCCATGGATCATGGTCCCCTAACTGGGTACCTTGTCTGGCCTCAGTGGGAACAGATACACCTAATACTGCAGTAACGTGATGTGCTCCTGGTGGGTGTGGGTGGATGGGGCTGAAGGGAGTGAGGGTGAGGAGGTGGTGTGGGGGTGGAAAGTGGAATGGGGGGAAAATCTGAATGAGGGGGTACTGGGAGGAAGGGGGCTGATCTTGAGAAGTAAAGTGAATAAATACATTAATTACAAAATATTTAAAATTGAAGTTTCTGTCTCTTTCTCTGTGTGTCTGTCTCTCTGTCTCCCTCTCTTTCTCCCTCTCTTCATCCTACTAAATGTCTTTATTTCAAGCAGGATTGATGACATTGTTATATAAAGCGAAATGATAGATTTTGATATATTAACCAAATATTATACAATGTTGCTATAATTTTTACTTAATTAATTTACATCCCAAATGCTACCCCGCTCCTGGTTCCCCATAACAGAGTCCCTCCACCATCCTCCCTTCGCCTCTGAGATGGTGGGTCCCCCTGGTTATCACCACACCCTGACATAACAAGTCTCTGCAGGATTAGGTCCATCCTCTCCCACTGAGGCCAAAAAAAGGCAATCCTCTGCTACATGCATGCCAGGGGCCTCGGTTCAGTCCCTGTAGGCTCTTAGGGTGGTGTCTCAGTCTCTGAGAGCTCCCAAGGGTCCAGGTTAGTTGACACTGTTGGTCTTCCTGTGGGGTTCCTATCACCTTCAGGGCCTTTGAACCTTCCTCCAACTCTTCCATAAGGGTCCCCAGCCTCAATCCAATGTTTGGCTATGGGTATCTGCACCGGTTTCAGTCAGCTGCTATGTAGAGCCTCTCAGAGGACAGTTATGCTAGGGTCCTGTCTGCAAGCACAACAAAGTATCATTAATAGTGTCCGGGACTGGTGCTTGCCCATGGGATGGGTCTCATGTAGGGCAGGTTATCGGTTGGTCATTCCTTCAGTCTCTGCTCCATCTTTGTGCCTGTGTTTCTTTTTGACAGGACTAATTTTCGGATGAAAGTTTTGTGGGTAGGTTGGTGTCCTTATTTATATACTAGGGGCCCTGCCTGTCTACAGGAGGTGGCCTTTTCAGGTTCCATGTCCCCACTGTTAGGCATCTTCACTAAAGTTACCTGCATTGACTCCAGGGAGTCTCCCCTATTCCAGGTCTCATGGGCTGCCTAGAGTTTCACCACTTCCTCCTTAGCAGCTGCAGATTTCCATTCATTCTCCTGGCCCTCTGGGCCTCTCTTCTGTCTCTTCCCACACCTGATTCCGATTCCCCCACCCCCTCCCCTTTCCCACCCAGGTCACTCTCTCTCTCTGCCTCCCATGACTATGTTCTTCTGCCTTTTAAGTGGGATTTCAGCATCCTCACTCGGGTCTTCCTTCTTCTTTAACTTCTTTGGGTCTGTGGGGGTAGATCATGGGTATTCTGTACTTTATAGCTAAAATCCACTTATCAATATGTACATACCATGCATGTCCTTTTGGGTCTGGGTTACCTCAGTCAGGAAAATATTTTGTAGTTCCATCAATTTGCCTGCAAAATACATGATGTTCTTGTTTTTAATGAATACATAGTATTCCATTATGTAAATGAATCACATTTTTCGTATCCATTCTTCACTTGAGGATCTGGGTTGTTTCCAACCATTCTTCTGGCTGTTATGAATCAGACTACTCTGAACATAGTGGACTGTGTGTCCTTGTGGTATGGTAGAGCATCTTTGGGTATACGCCCAAGAGTAGTATCACTGGGTGTTCAGGTAGGACTATTTCCAGTTTTCTAAGAAAATGCCAGATTGATTTGCAGAGTGATTGTACAAGTTTGCAATCCCACCAGCAGTGGAGGAATGATCCTCTTTCTTCATATCCTCACCAGCATGTTCTGTCACTTGAGTTTTTGATCTTAGCCATTCTGACTGGTGTAAGGTAGAACCTCAGGGTCATTTTGATTCGCATTTCTCTGATTACTAAGGATGTTGAACACTTCTTTAAGTGTTTCTCGGCCATTTTATATTTGCTCTGTACTCTATTTTGTAACTGGGTAATTTGTGTTGTTGGTGTCTAACTTCTTGAGTTCATCTTATATTTTATATATTAGCCCTCTATTGGATGCAGCATTAGTGAAGATTTTTGTCCCAATCTGTGGGCAGCCATATTGTCCTATTGACAGTGTCCTTTGCCTTATAAAAAGCTTTTCAGTTTTGTGAGGACCCATTTATCAATTGTTGATCTTAGATCTTGGTCTGTTCAGGAAGTTGTCTCCTGTCCCAATTAATTCAAGGCTATTCCCCACTTTCTGCTCTATTAGATTTACTGAATCTGGTTTTACTTTGAGGTCTTTGGTCCACTTGGACTTGAGTTCTGTGCAGGGTGATAGATATGGATCTATTTGCATCTTCTACAAGCAGACATCCAGTGAGACCAGCTCCGTTTATTGATGATGGTCTCTGTTTTCCATTGTTTAGTGTTGGGTTCTTTTGCAAAATCAGGAGTCCATAGGTATGTGGGTTTATTTCTGGGTCTTCCATTCTATCCCTTTGGTCAATCTGTCTGTTTCTGTACCAATGCCATATCGTTGTTATCACTATTCTCTGTACAACAGTCTGAGATCAGAGATGGTGATTCCTCTAGAAGTTCTTTTATTGCCTATCCTGTTCCCCACCCCTCCTCTGGAAACCTAAACTAAGACACTTGACAATGGATGTTGTGGGATTTAGTAAGAAAATATTATTCCTTTTTAATTCCATGTACTTTTACATACATGTTTCACCAAAAGCAATACAAGTTCCCTCTGTCCTAAATGTACTGAACTACTACATTTAGTAATCTTACCAATGAATGTGTTTGTTTTAGTAAAGAGAACAATTGTCCTTTGTTACTCCCATGTACTTTTACATGTGCATTTCACAGAATGTAATGCAAATTCCCTCTGTCCTAAAATTGCTGAACTTGCTTATGTGTAAATGTTTGTTCTACTCTCTCCAATGGTGTTTCGCTTAGAGTTATGGTTAGTGTTAGTGTTTGTGTTAGGAGTTTTATTAAGAGAACACTGTTTGAGTTATGGTTAAGGTTAGTTTTCAGCTTAGGGTTAGGGTCAAGTTTCTTTACTTGCCTACATATGTTTTAAAGAAGAAAGGCAAGGTCTGTTCTCCTAAAACATCCTGTGATTTTACATATTCAAACTGCATTTCATAATCTCAGCAATGGATGTTGTTAGTTTGAATAAAGGAAACCTGTTCTTTGAAACCTCCATGTACTTTTACATTTGAGTTACACAGAAGGCAATGCAAGTTCCCTCCAGCCCAAGTGCACTGAACTTACATATGTATAACTGTTAATCTTAATTTTCTCCAGGGGTGTTAGGGTTAGGGTTAAGGTTAGGGTTAGGGATAGGGTTTGTGTTATTTTTCTTTACTTCCATATATGTGTTTTATAAAGGCAAAGTCTTTTCTCCCAAATATCCTCTGTTTTTACATGTTCATACTACATTTAGTAATCTCAGCACTGATGTTGTTTTTTCAGTAAGAGAACCCTATTTGCATACTTTTACATGTGCAATACAGTTGATAATGCAGCATCCTTTGAGTTTAAATGCACTGTACTTGTATATGTGTAACTGTTTGTCCTTATCTCTCCAGTGGTATTAGGGTTAGGTTAGGATTGGGGCTAAGGTTATGGTTAGGGTTAGAATTATGTTTTTTTACTTGCTCACATGTGTTCTAAAAAAGAATGGAAAATCTTTTCTCCCAAAACATCTGTTCTTTTTCACATGTTCAAACTGCATTGAGCAATCTTGGTCTGATGGCTTGAATATGCTTGACCCAGGGAGTGGCACTCTTAGGAGGCATGGCCTTGTTGAAATAGGTGTGATCTTGTTGGAGAAAGTGTGTCAGTGTGAGTGTGGGCTTTGAAATCCTTCTCCTAGGTAAGTAGAGACAGGCTTCTCCTAGCAACCTACAGATCAAGATACAGAATTCTCAACTCTTCCAGCACCATTCCAGCCTGGACACTGCCGCTCCTGCCTTCATGAGAGTGGACTGAAACTCTGAACCAGCAAATCAGCCCCAATTATACGTTGCCATTTATTAGTTTCATATTGATCATGATGTCTCTTCATAGCAGTGGAAACCCTAAGACACTTGGCAATGGATGCTGCTTGTTTTATTAAGAGCACACTGTTCTTTGTTGCATCCATGTACATTTACATGTGCATTTCACAGAAAGCAATGCAAGTTCCCTCTGTCATAAATGCATTGAACTTCCATATATGTAACAGTTTTTCCTAATCTCTCCAACTATGTTAGGGTTATGGTTATTGTTAAGTTTAGGTTTCTATACATGTCCAGATGTTTAAGAAGAAAAAGGTAAGGTCTTTTCTCTCAAACTATCCTGGTTCTATTTTACATATTCAAATTCGATTTAGTAATCTCCAAATGGAAGTTGTTTGGTTTAGTAAGAGAGCGCTGTACTTTGTTACTTCTGTGTATTGTTATATGTGTGTTACATATCCCCAATTCACAACTAAGGTCACTCCTATTGATTTTTGGGTGCCTCGCTTATCCCAAGTCTTTCTCATGTCCTAGAGATGCCATTCATTCTCATGGCCAACTGACCATTTCTCCTGTATCTCCCCACACCTGACCTTGAACCACCCCATTCCTCTTCCTATCCCCTCTCCCACCCGGTTCCCTCCCTCATCTGCCTCTTATGACTATTTTATTTCCCATTCTTAGTGAGATTCAAGCACCCTCACTTGGTCCTTCCTTCTTGTTTAACTTCCCTAGGTCTGTGGAGTATAGAATGGGTATCCTGTATTTTATGACTAAAATCCACTTATAAATGAGTACATACCTTGCATGTATTTTAGGTCTGAATTACTTCATGAAGGATGATATTCTCAAGCTCTAGCCATTTGCCTGCAAAATTCATGATTCACAAACACACACACACATATATGTATATGTATATGTATATATGAATGAATAGTATTCCATTGTACAGATGAATCACATTTTCTTTATCCAGTCTTCAGTTGAGAGACATCTAGGTTGTTTCCAGTTTCTGGCTATTATGAATAAAGCTGCTATGAATATTGTTAAGCAAGTGCCTTAGGGGGATGGTGGACTAGAATAGCTGGGTCTTGAAGTAGACCCTATTCCCAGTTTTTCTAAGAAAATCCCAAATTGATTTTCAAAGTGGTTGTACAAGTTTGCACTCCTACCAGCAAAGGAAAAGTGTTCTCCTTGCTCCACATCCTCACCAGCATGTGCTGTCTCTTGAGTTTTTGAAATTAGTCATTCTGACCTGTATAAGATGTAATCTCAGGGTCATTTAATTTGCATTTCTCTGATAACTAAGGACTTTGAACATTTCTAATAGAAAGGAAACTAGGGAAGAACCTTGAACATATGGGCACAGGGGAGAATTTCCTGAATAGAACTCCAATAGCTTATGCTCTAAGATCAAGAATTGACAAATGGGACCTCATTAAATTACAAAGTTTTTGCAAGGCAAAAGACACTATCAAAAAGACAAAGTGGCAGCCAACTAACTGGGAAATGATCTTTACCAACCTTACATCCGACAGAGGGCTAATATCCAATATATACAAAGAACTCAAGAAGTTAAACTCCAGAGAGGCAAGTAACCCTATTAAAAAATGGGGTACAGAGCTAAACAAAGTGTTCTCATCTGAAGATTATCTAATGGCTGAGAAGCACCTAAAGAGATGTTCATCATCCTTAGTCATTAGAGAAATGCAAATCAAAACAACCCTGAGATTCCATCTCACACCAGTCAGGATGGCTAAGATCAAAAACACAGGAGACAGCAGTTGTTGGCGAGGATGTGGAGAAAGAGGAACACTCCTCCACTGCTGGTGGGATTGCAAGCTGGTACAACCACTCTGGAAAGCAGTCTGGCGGTTCCTCAGAAAACTGGGCATGACACTCCCGGAAGATCCGGCTATACCACTCCTGGGCATATACCCAGAGGCTTTACCTGCATGCAATAAGGACACATGCTCCACTATGTTCATAGCAGCCTTATTTATAATAGCCAGAAGCTGGAAAGAACCCAGATGTCCCTCAATGGAGGAATGGATTCAGAAGATGTGGTATATCTACACAATGGAATACTACTCTGCAATTAAAAACAATGAATTCACGAAATTCCTAGGCAAATGGTCAGAACTTGAAAATATCATCCTTAGTGAGGTAACCCAATCACAAAAGAACACACATGGTATGCAGTCACTGATAAGGGGATACTAACCCAGAATCTTGGAATACCCTAGACACAATTCGCATATCAATAGATTTCTAAGAAGAAGGAAGGAGAGACCCCTGGTCCTGGAAAGACTGGATGTAGAGGAACGCAGGACAGAGAAACGAGAGGGGGTTGAATGGAGAAAAGAGGGAGGGAAGGGGGCTTATGGGACTTTCGGGGAGGGAGGAAACGGGAAAGGGGAAATGATTTGGAATGTAAATTAAAAATAAATAAATAAATAAATAAATAAATAAAAAAGAAAATAAAAAAAAAAGCAGGGTGCAGATCTAAACAGAGAAATTCCCAAAATCCTCTTGTAAAGGCATTAACTCAGAAGTTCACCTACTGTTGACATGAGAGTTCATTAAGAGATATATTTATTAGTAGGAGTGATGCCTATAACCATTACAAAAGCAGACTCCAGTCAGGCTATCTATCCAGTCAAGAAAGTGAAGGAAACATTAATGCAAGAAAGCCTGTCTCCCTAAGGGTTAGGGTCGTATATGGAAAAGAAATAGTTGACAAAATGATTGCTACTCCATAATTAGAGATAACACAATATGGCAGTTAATGTTACTAAAAAGACAGAGTCCCTGAGTCATTGCCTGTACACATTTTATTAGACTAGAAGGATGAGCTATTTGAAAAGGTTACAAGATGGTAAGCCACAGAAAGGAAGATAAAAGTTATTCATATTAGACAGACATTGACTTAACAGTTTGTCTTACTCCAAAATGAGACTGATTTGCCCAGTTCAATAACCTGGTTATCTATAATGGGATGACACCCCAAATACATTTCATTCTAATGTCATGCCAGACAACAGAAGATTTAAAGCAAATGAGAATACTCAAGCAAAGGCCAAGGAGTAAATATTCCCCACTCAGTGCTTACATTGTAGAGCTTGGAATGGAGCTTGTGGGAGAACAGTTATACCTTGGGAAAAGTAGTTTGTTTTCCTCCAGGAACACAATCATTTTGCACCTTGCCTCACAAAGATGTAATGCGGCCATATGTTAAACCTGGGAATTGCAATGAGTAAGATTGAATCCATAATTGTCCAATTGAAACACACTTTATTTTGGGGTGCACCCAGAACTGGCCATTCTGAATGCCTCTCCCTAAGTAGGAATTTTAGAGAGCAGCCCCTGCCAATCTCTTGAGGTCCTTTTTATAGGTGAGATAAAGTGTTCAGAGAAGCAAGAGAGTTGTCTGTTATACATCCTTAGAAAGATACAGGAACAGGGTAAATACACATCATGCCAATGTGGTCACAAGTTCAGTGTAGGCTGAGGACATATTTGGCAGTTTACATCAGATCTAGGAAACAGAAACTTATTCTAAATGACAAATACAAACCTTAAATTGAAGGATTTAACGTGGGGCAAACAGGAAGTCTTAGTCTTTAGCTACAAATAGAAACCTTAACCTGCACAGGACACAAAGGAACTTATTCTTCACTGTCCTAACTCCAAACAGAAACCTTAGCCTGCAAGATATATTGTTCCTGTTTTGGTTTCATATGTGAACATTACAGCTTGCAATTGTTTCTTGTAATTTGTTCCCATGGAGAGGGTGATTTCCTTTTCTCTATCCTTTACTTCACTTGCATCTACAAACACTCAGGAAGTAGAAAAGCAGTGAGCCTTTGTAACTCACAGGCGGGAACGCATTAAGGAGGAGAAAATGGAAAGGGAAAAATGAAAACCCTGGTTATTATGAAAAGATGTTATTTTGTTTTAATTCTGTCTCTGTGTCTGTCAGCATGAGAGTGTTGGTGACAATGGAAATCCAAAGAAAAGACCAGGTCAAGGCTGAAGAGATTGGCTCAGTGGTTAAGAGCACTGGCTGCTCTTCCAGAGGACCTGGGTTCAGTTTCCAACACTCACATGGCAGTTCAAAAGTGTCTGTAACTCCAGTTCTGGGGGATCTGACACCCTTACCCAGACATGCATGTAGGGAAAACACTTAGGTATATAAAATAAAAATAAATAAATCATTTTTAAAAAGAGGGTGTTAGATGACCTGGGTTTGGAGTTACAGACTCTTTTGAGCTGCCTGTTGTGAGTTCTGGGAACAAATTCCATTCCTCTTTTAGCCCAGCAAACATTCTTGACTACTAAGCCATCTCTCCAGCCACAAGACAAACCTTTATTATCATCTGTTTTCTTAATCTTGGACATTGTGACTCATGAGAGATAAATTAACAAAACTATTCTAAATTCACTTTTCTAAAAATGCCATTGTCTGATGTCCTAGGGTGTTGAGCAGTTTAAAGTTTCTTTATGGATTGCTTTTCAAATTTGAAAGCTCTCTCTGAAGCATGGACCTTTTGTGCATCTGTTTATTTAGGTTTGGGGTGGGGAAGGGTGAAGTTTTCTCTGTAAATATGGAGATCCTGCAACTTGCTAGGCAGATCAGTCTTAATCAAACTCAGAGCTCCCCCTGCCTCTTCCTCCTGAGTACTGGGACTAAAGGCATATGCCTATCTACTACTGTCTCTTAACATTAGTGCTTCCCAACAAAAAGACTCCAAGTAGCATGTCATAGAAAATAAGATCTTTCTAATATCATCAAGAAACATACCTCATCATCAAAGAAAGATACTGCCATATGTAAAAGAATGGAATAAAACCAACCAACAATGGGCATTCATGTTATTTTATGTCAAAGTAACACAACTAGTCATGTGGAAGAGGGACTGTTAAATGAGAAAACACCCCCAGAAGATCTCTCAGTAGGCAACTCTACAGTGACTATTCTTGTTTGCTTTATTTTATAAGAGGATCTCATTCTAGGCTGATCCAGTACTTACTAGGTAGAACACATTGGTCTTGAACATGTAGAGAACCAAGTCTCCCACTATTAACTCCAACATGGGATTAAAGGTATGCACTACCATAACTGGGGATTTTCTTGGTTAATGATTGATATATGTGAGTCCAGTTCATTAAGGATACTGCCATCCTGGGCAGATGGTTCTCTGTGGTATAAAATAGCAGTCTGAGCTATCTATGAGGAGCGATCCACTAAATAACACTCTACAGTGCCTTCTGCTCCAGTTCCTGCCTTGGCATTCTGCTTTGACTTCCTTTGATGGGGAATGACTGTAATGTGGGAGTGGAAGTGAAAAACAAGGGTTTGTTTTCGAAATTGACTGTGATCATGGTCTTTTATCACAACAAAAGAAATCCTTACTGTGACTAGTATAGTATCAGCAAAATAAACTAGTAATAAGAGGGTCACTTAGTGCTCATTAGAAAAACAATACACTAAAAGGAAATTACAATCCTAAACACACTTGCCACACACATTACATATCCTGTGTAATTAAACTTGTATGTCAGTTATGAAAGGTCAACATTTTCAGATGAAGCTCAACACTGTAGGTGCCTTAAATACCACCCACTGTAAACAAATGATGTGTGATTTGTATACTAAAAAAAAACCCTCTGATATTGGAATTAATAAGATCATAAGTGGACCTTACAGACACCTACAGCCAATTCACCTGAACAATGTAAATTTTTTCAGATTCACTTTCTCCAGTGAATAGGTGAATGGAGACTTTCTTCATGATCTTGGACAAGAAAAATCATTTCTGAAGTTCCAGGGCTACTCTTCATAACACTGGATCATTAGTGAAACACTTCTGTCTTATGTGTTTATCTATCCACTGAGTAATTGTATTCCCCTTTGGTGTTTTTTAATTCTACTGGTAGAAAATAGATACATTACTGTTGTGGATGGGCCTGGTGCTGATCTTGTGAACCAGTCCCCTAATGAATAATGGAACCAATCACCAGCAACTAAAATCCTAATCTTTTAAGCCTTATTAAATCTCAATCCTCTCAATCCCCAGTTCCCTGGGCTTTGGGCCTGGAGGTGGTTGTCTTTCTAGGGAATATAGATACAAGATGTAGCTACAAGTTTCTCCCAGTTTCAGTGGTGGATCCATCAGGATTTGCCACCAGAGGATTGAATTTAATAAGGCTTACGAGATTAGAATTTTAGTTGCTGCACCCAGCAAATGAATTACCGTCATTTCTGAACTTAGTTTGTGTTGTGTTTTCCTTCCCACGGCAGCTCATCTGGGTTCAAGAGAGAAAAGGTACTGCAGCAAAGCATGGATTGCCTGAGGTTTACCATAAAGGCCGTGGGAGATTTGAACTACGGGGATGAGAGATTTTGGAGTGCTGAGTCAGAGTCTCCATGAGTTAAGAACAGGTCGGCCAAAAGTGAATGGCCAGCCAGCCATTATGGGGCAGAGAGTTGCCAACACAAGCGCGGAATGTGACAGTCAATTTTTAATATTTCCCGCAACACATTACAATAAGAAGTGTGACTTTTCATGGTCATGGTCTTTTGCCTCATCGATGATCTTTGAGGTTTCCTAGAAAGCCCTACACGTGGTTTCTGTGCTTGAGCCTACATGGAACCTGCTCTAGTCTGAAGTACTGTGTTGGTTTTTTTGTTGGTTTTGCTCCCCTCCCCCACTTTGAGGCAAAAGAATGAAATGTACAAAGCAAACATAAGGCATTGTCTTTGTAGGAAAGGCAGGAAGAAAATACTGGGTATGTGAGGCCCTGAGTGACTGCACCCCAAATCCCAGAGCATGTCGTATTACAATGCAGGAAAATCCCCAACTGGAGCAGATTCTTTCCAGAGAGCAAAGATGATATGTTGTTTGTTTGTTTGTTTTTAATTTGTTTTGTTTTGTTTATTTCACTTTCTTGCTTTGTTTGCTTTTTGGAAATAGTTTCTTTGGGTACTGTTGTTTGTCTTAGAACTAATTCTCTGAACGAATTCTCTTGCCTCCACTTAGTGATCCTCCTGCCTCTGCCTGAGAATTGCAGGATTAAAATACTTGCCACCTTTTGTCCTGCCACCTCTCCACCCACCTTCATCAGACCTGTTGACCTGCAATCATACAAGTTAGATTCCCTCCCTGCACCTATCTCCTCTGCCCTTGAGTCCTCTGGAGCATGCCCACCTTCTCTGCACAGCCTGCTATCTCTGCTGGATATCCACCCTTCTTCTCCACCCACCTTCATTAGACCTGAGGATCCAGAACCATACAGCCCAAGGATACCCGCAAGAGGCCTGCTACACCAGGATCTTAGTGGTTAAACACGAACACCCAGGGACTTCAGCCATCTAGATGGCTAAAGGTCCACGGAAGAACACAATCAGCAACAGTCAGGGAAATATGACACCTCCAAAGCACAACTACCCCACTATAGGAAGCCCTGGATATCCTAATACAACCTAAACTCAAGAAAATGGCATTAATACCAGTATTATAAAGATGATAGAGGTCTTTGAAAAGGAAATGAATAAATTCTTTAAAGAAATGCAGGAAAATACAATCATATAGGTAGAGACCTTTAAACTGGAATCAAATATATCCCTTAAATACAGGAAAATACAATTAACCAAAATAAAAGACCTGAAAGTAGAAATAGAAGCAATAAAGAAAACACAAACTCAGGGAATCCTGGAGATGGAAAACTTAGGGAAGAGAGCAGGAACAACAAATATAAGCATCACCAACAGAATAGCAGAGATGGGAGATAAAATCTCAGGTGTAAAAGATACAATAGAAGATATTGACACATCCGTCAAAGAAAATGTGAAATATATATATTAAAAAAAAAAGATCCTGACACAAAACATCCAGGAAATCTGGGATATCATGAAAATACCTAACCTAAGAAGAATAATAGGAATAGAAGAAGGTGAAGAGTTCCAATCCCAAGAACCAGAAAATATTTTCAACAAAATCATAGAAGAAGACCTTGCCAGCCTAAAGAAAGAGATGCCTATAAACATATAAGAAGCTTATAGAATGTCAATCAGGCTGGACCAGAAAAGAAATTCCTCTTGCAACATAATAATCAAAACACAAAAATCTATAGAACAAAGAAAGAATATTAAAAGCAGCAAGGGAAAAAGACTGGGTAACATAGAAAAGCAGATTTATCAGAATCACACCTGACTTTTCAACAGAGACTCTAAAAGCTAGTAGGGCCTGGACAGGTATCTTTCAACCTCTAAAAAAACATAGATACCTAGACTATTATACCCAGCAAAGCTCTCAGTCACTATAGATGGAGAAAAAGATATTTCAAGACAAATCCAAATTCAAACAATATCTATCTACAAATCCAACTCTATGGAAATACTAAAGGAAAACTCTAACCTGAAAAGGATAACTACATCAGAGAAAACAAAGGAAATAAGTAATTCCATACTAACAAAAAGAAGGAAAGCTCTCTCTCTCCCTCTCTCTCTCTCTCTCTCTCTCTCTCTCTCTCTCTCTCACACACACACACACACACACACACACCACCACCACCACCACCACCACCACCAACAACAACAACAACAACAACAACATCAAATTAACAATCACTGGTGATTAAGGTCTGTTAACATCAATGGCCTCAATTCCCCAATAAAAAGACACAGCCTAACAGAATGGATGTGAAAATAGGATCCATCATTCTGCTGCATACAAGAAACATACCTCATCAATAAAGATAGACATTACCTCAGGGTAAAGAAATGGAAAAAAAAGCTTTCTAATGAAATGAACCAAAGAAGCAAGCTAGAGTAGTCATTCTTATAATAAACTAGATTTTCAATCAAAATTAATCAAAGATGACTGGAGAGGATACTTTATACTTGTCAAATAAAATCTACCAAGATATATCTCAAGTCTCAACATCTATGTTGCAAGCACAAGGGCACCCACATTTCTAAAAGAAACATTGCTAAAGCTTAAATTGCACATCAAACCCTACATATTAATGGTTGGAGACTTCAACACCCAACTCTCACTCATTTACAGGTCATTCAGAGAAAAACTAAACAGAGAAATAATGAAACTAGCTGATGTTAAGAATCAAATGAACCTAGCAGACATCTATAAAATATTTTACCCAAACATAAAATATACATTTTTTTCAGCACCTCATGGATCCTTCTCCAAAATTGGCCATATAGACAGTCACAAAGTAAGCCTCAACAGATACAAGAAAATTTAAATAACACCTTGTATCTTATTAGACCACCATGGATTAAAGTTGGACTTCAACAACAACAGAAGCACCAGTAAGCTTACACACTCATGGAAATTGAACAACTCACTACTCAGTGATCTCTAGGTCAGAAAAGAAATTAAAGACTTTATAGAATTCAATAAAAATGAAGGCACAAATACCCTTATTTATGTGACAAAATGAAAGCAGTGATAAGAGGAAAGTTCATAGCACTAAGTGCCTCCATAAAGAAATTAGTAAGTTCTCATACCAACAATTTAAAAGTAATCTGAAAAAAAAAAAGTACATCTGAAGGCTCTAAGAAAGAAAGAAGAAAATATACCAAAGAGGAATAAAGGGAAGAAAATGATCAAAACCAGGCTAAAATCAATCAGTTAGAAACAGAAAACAATACAACTAATCAAGAAAACCAAGAGCTGGTTCTTTAAGAAAATCAACATGATAGACAAACCTTTAGCCAAACCAACTAAAAGACAGAAGGAGAGCATCCAAATAAACAGAATCAGAAATAAAGGGAGACATAAAAACAGACAAGTAAATTCAAGGAATCACTAGGTCTTACTTCAAAAGCCTGTACTCCACAAAATTGAAAAATCAAAATGAAGTGGAAAATTTTCTAGATAGATACCACTTACCAAAGTTAAATCAAATCGGGTAAACTATTCAAAAATCCCCAAAATCCCTACGAAAATAGGAACAGTCATTAAAAGTCTCCCAATCAAAAAACTCAGAGCCAGATGGTTTTAGCACAGAATTCTACCAGGCTTTCAAAGAAGAGCTAGTATCAATACTCCTCAAAGTGTTTTGCAAAATAGAAACAGAAGGTTGTTTTGTGAAATCAAAATGAGCCACTATTGCCAGCTATTCTCTGGCCCCGTGGTCTCACCGCCTCTAAGGCTAGCCCCGTGCAGAGACCATATGTCCATCTTGAAGTTCTCTTGCTGCACATTCTGCTCACATTCCCAGCCATCTGGCTCCTGTGGCTAACTCTCACAAATCCCCATAATTCGGTAAAATCAAAACTCTAGAGGCTTGTAATTTATCAGTCAGATTTATATTAGTAAATTCTCAACCCCACAAAATGCCAGCACAATGAACTCAAACTCAATTGATATAAACACAAGCTACACCCCTAGATGGGGCAAATGTACCCTACCTATTATTTAATCATCTGTCTAAGAAATCCCCAATACTTATGGCTCCCAGGACTGTGTGGTTCTGGTTCCCCTTCCTTTTCTATAGGTTCTATCTTGTCTCTTCCCCCCCCCAATCCCCTCCCTCTCTGTACTTGTCTTTAAAATTCTCAGCCGGCCTTCCTTTTCCACTGCCCAATCACAATCACCTTATCTTGTGCCTGCCCTCACCTGCATATAGACGGCAATCCACAGAAGGAACGCTGCCAAACTCATTCTATGACGCTACATTCATTCTGATACCTAAACCACACAAAGACTCAACAAAGAGAACTTCAGACAGATTTCTCTTATGAACATTGATGCAGAAATAATAAAATACTAGCAAACCGAATCCAGGAATACATAAAAGATATCGTCCATCAAGATCAATCAGGCTTTCTTTATCTCAGGGATTCAGGGGATAGTCCAATATATGAAAATCCATCAATGCAATTCACCATGCAAACAAACTGAAAGAAAAAAATTCACATGATTATCTCACTAGACACTAAAAAAACCTTTGATAAATCCAAAACCCCTTTATGTTAAATGTACTAGAGAAATCAGGGATACAGGGCACATACCTAAACATAATCAAAGAATATACAGCAAGTCAATAGCCAACATCAAATTAAATGGAAAGAAACTTAAAGCATTCCCACTAAAAAAATCAGGGACAAGACAAGGGTGCCCATTCTCTCCCTTATCTATTCAATATAGTACTTGAAGTTCTAGCTAGAGCAATAAGAGAACTGAAGAAAATAAAGGGGATACAAATTAGAAAGGAAGAAGGCAAAGTATCATTATTTGCAGGTAATATAATAGTATACATAAGTGATGTAAAAATAATTCTACCAGAGAACTCCTACAGCTGACAAACAACTTCAATAAAGTTGCTGGATACAAAATTAACTAAAAACAACTCAGTAGACCTTCTTTGTACAAATGATAAATAGTCCAAGAAAGAAATTAGGCTAACAACTCTCTTTACAATAGTTACAAGTAATATAAAATATCTTGGTGTAACTCTAAGGAAGTTAAAGACCTACATGACAAGAACTTCAAATTGCTGAAGAAAGAAATTGAGGAGGATATCAGGAGATGGAAAGATCTCCCATGCTTACAGATAGGTATGATTAACATAGTGAAAATGTCCATCTTACCAAAAGCAATCAACAAATTCAATGCAATTCCTATCAAAATTTCAACACAATTCTTTACAGACCTTGAAAGATCAATTCTAAATTTCATATGGAAAAACAAAAAATCCAGGATAGCCAAAACAATCTTGAACTATAAACGAACTTCTGGAGGTATCACCATCCCTGACTTCAAACTATACTACAGAGTAATGGTAGTAAAAACTACCTGGCATTGGCATAGGAACAGACAGGTTGATCAGTGGAATTGAATCAAAGTCCCTGAAATAAACTCACATGTCTATGGACACTTGATTCTTGACAAAGACAGGAAAATCATATAATGGAAAATGTAAGCATCTTCAACAAATGGTGCTGGTCTAACTGGATGTCTGCATGTAGAAGAATGCAAATAGATCCATATCTATCACCCTGCACAAAACTCAAGTCCAAGTGGCTGGATGATCAGGTATAGGTAATGACAGGAGAGAGGACCAGGGTGCCAGGAGAATAAATGGAAATCTACTGCGTGGAGGTCTGGAAATATCTTGAGGACAAGCCAGAGACCTGGGATGGTAGAGGCTCCGAGGAATCGATAGGGGTGATCTTAGCTGAAACTCACAGCAGTGGGACTGTGGAACCTGAAGAGGCTACCTCCTGTAAACCAGGCAAGAATCCCATTGGAGTGATAGGGAGACCAACCCACCCATAAAACTTTCAGTCCAAAATTTATCCTGTCTACAAGAAATGCAGGGATGGGAGAGGGACCAGAGACTGAGGGAATGGTCAACTAATAACAGGCCCAACTTGAGACCCATCCCATGGGCAAGCACCAATCCCTGACACTATTAACGAGTCTGTTATGCTTCCAGACAGGAGCTTAGTGTAAAGGTACTCTGAGAGACTCCACCCAGTTGTTGACTGAAACAGATGCAGGGACTCACAGCCAAACATGGCCCCAAAGTTGGTGAGAACTCCACAGGAGACAACAGAGTCAACTAACCTGAACCCCTGGGGGCTCTCAGAGACTAAACCAAGCAAAGAGCATAATCACAGGCTGGATCTATGACCCCATGTATGTGTAGCAGGTGTAGAGCTCAGTCTTCATGTTGGTCCTCCAACAACTGGAGAGGTGGCTATCTCCCTTTTTTTTTTCCTTCTGGGTACCAAAATTCTTTATTTGAAGAAATGGTACAAATTAAAGAACTTAAGCAGATGTTCTGGTGCAACATATAGAAAAGATGAAGGCATCCTGACATGCATGCACTGCCTCAGTGACCAGTAAAGTCACGTGGCTTTGGGGAGGTCAGCTTAGCTCTCATCACTGTGTCCCAGGGTGTGCTTGTCAAAGAGATAGTCTGCCATGCCAGATTCAGGGGCGCCCATCTTGAGTAAGTTGGTCACGTGGTCACCCAATTCTTTAATGGATTTCACCTGCTCACTCCGGTAATGCGTCTCAGTGAAGTCACATAAGTGGGAATCATTCTTGTCAGTAGCCAGTTTGTGCAATTCCAGTAGTGACTGATTCACACTCTTTTCCAAGTGCAGTGCACACTCCATTGCGTTCAGCCCGCTCTCCCAGTCATCACGGTCTGGTTTCTTTATATCCTGCAGGAAGATCCGGCCACCGTGCTGGTTCTGCAGCTGTTGCCTGTCTGTGGAATAAGTTCCCCTAACTGGGCTCTCTTGTCTGGCCTCATTGAGAGAAGATGTGCCTAGCTCTGCAAAGACTTAATGTACCAGGATGTGGGGATACCCAAGGGGGGAGGGGACTCCACCATCCTCTCAGAGGAGAAAGGGAAGGGGGAATGGGAGGGAAGGACTGCGCAGGGGTGGGGCAGAAGCAGTGGTGGGTAGTGATCAGGATGTAAAGTGAATAAAAAAAATATTTAAGAACATAAAAAAAAATGCCAGCCGGGCAGTGGTGGCGCACGCCTTTAATCCCAGCGCTGGGAGGCACAGGCAGGCGGATTTCTGAGTTCGAGGCCAGCCTGGTCTACAGAGTGAGTTCCAGGACAGCCAGGGCTACACAGAGAAACCCTGCCTCGGAAAAAAAAAAAATGCCTGCTACCAAGCTGGGTTTCTTTGTTTCATTTTGAGTCGTGCTCTCACCTTGTAGCCTTGAATGGCTTTGAATACACAGAAGTGTGCATTCTTCTTGAGGACTGGCACTAAGAACTTGTATCTGAACTAGCCTAAAAAACCTTGATACTTTTCGTGAGGGGGCGGGGGGGTGATAACAGTTCGCCAATCAGGGCCAATATTACTAGAAGGAACGAACTGTCCAATGACGAGCAGAGAGTCACAGCGTGCATCAGGAAGCTTGTTTTTTAACTGTGTTTAGTAGAGCGCATCTTCCTAAGGACCTGGTTTGGACGGCTCTGTGTTTGCTGATTGCAGGCTTCTGAGGGAAGACACCTAGACACACCAGAAACGCGGAATGGTGAGTGTGCCTTGGGCTCCTGGAATTTTGGGTGGCAGGATTTGGGACACTAGCTCCTGTGGAGTTCGCCCGGGACCCCTTAAGTTTGCCCCGTCTCTCTGCAATGGAAAGTGGAGTCGGGTCCCGAAATGCCTTTGCCCACCTGTTCTTGAAGTGTGCACCCCAAAGGCATTCTCGAGACCCGCATCCCCCCACCCCTTTTCCGTCCTGGGGAAGCTGCTTCATTGCAGTCCCCAGAACTTTTGGTAAGTCCTTGTCCTGAACCTGCGCCTACCCAGATTTCCCTTCTCTTCTACTGCTGTTTGGGCGGATGTAGGTTTTTCCGGTTACCGCCCTGCATTTTGTTTCTGTCTCCTTCCCTCCCCTCTCACATCTGCTCTCCCTCAGAATTGCCCCCCCCCGCCCCGTGTTTACTGGTTTCCTCTTAACACCTCATCCATTTTGCTTTGTTGTTTTGTTTTTTCTGGTTTTGGTTTGATTTACAAAATGATAGTGTGCAAGAATGTTTTCTTGTTCTCCTGACTGACTGCTGTTTACCAGATTTACCAGTCAGAAGAGAGACAATTCAACTTGCTTCACATTTTCTTTGTTTTCAGTGACTTTTTTTTCAGGTTTTCCTTTTTTGAAAAATAGTTTCTGTTTTCCTACAATATATCCTGTTTATAGTTTCCCCTCCCTCTTATTCTCCTAGTTCCTTCCCACATCCCCTCCCCTCCAGATCCACCCTCTTTCTGTTTCTCATTAGAAAAGAACAAGCTTCCAGAGATAACAACCAAACATGACAAAATAAAATAAGATAATTTTTTTAAAAAAAAATCACGTCAAGACTGGACAAAGAAACCCAACAGAAGGAAAACAGCCCCAAGAGCAGGCATAATTAGAGACCCACTAGTTCCCACACTCAGGAGTCCCATAAAAGTACTAAGCTGAAAGCTATAATATACACAGCATACTGGTCCAAACCCATGGAGGCCTTATACCTGCTGCTTCCCTCTCTGTGAGTTCATATAAGCCTTGCTTAGTTGATTCAGAGGAACTTGTTCTTCTGCTGTCTTCCACCCCCTCTGGCTCTTGCACTCTCTCGGAGGAGAATTTAATGGAGGCGTCCCTGGGTCTCTGCATCTGTTCCCGTCTGCTGCAGGACGCAGCTGCTCTGATGATGGCTGAATGAGGCGCTGATCTATGAGTAGAGCGAGTATCATTAGCAGTCCTTTTATTGATACATTTTTACAACCAGTAATGTCTGCTTTTCCCTATGTCTCTGAGCTATCTAGTCTCTTGGTTTTCAGTTACCCAAACATTGTTAGGTGTGGGTTCCACCTCATAGAGTGGGCCTTAAGTCAAATCAGCATCGATTGGATCCACCCACAAGTTCTGTGCCACCATTGCCCGAGCCTATCTGGCAGGCAGGACATACTGAAAGTCAAAGGTTTTGTGGGTGGGTTGCTATTCCCCCGGTAGCCTGCAGAGTACCTGTCTGTGCTCAGTGAATTGTGTGGGTATTGCCCTTGGCAATGGAGACCTGCTGTCAGTTTGGGGAGAACAATCCATTGTCTTAGCAACACCCTGGGTTGTTTGGGGATTTTCCTTAGCCAACAGCTCGATTGAATGCAACCCAGTTCCCCAATATTAGAAGACCTCATTAGGACTACCTTCATATGGGAAGTTTCCACTGCACTAGGTTTCCATACCATCCCTCAAATGTACCTCTCTTCCAGCTGTGTCCCTGAATTTTCTCCCTCCACCCTATCTCCCCTCTCCTTCCCCACTGAATCCCCCTCCTTCCTGTTCCCACCCATCCCCAGTCTGCTTATAAAATCTATTACATTCCCTCTTCCCAGGGAGATCCATGAGCCTCAACTCCCTCCCCTCCTCTTTACCTAACCTCTCTAGATCTAAGAATCTCAAAGTAGTTTTGATTTCCATTTCCTTTATGGCTAAGGATATTGAATTTTTTTTTCATTTGGTTTTTTGAGACATGGTTTCTTTGTGTAGCTCTGGCTGTCCTGGAACTCACTCTGTAGACCAGACTGGCCTCGAACTCAGAAATCCACCTGCCTCTGCCTCCCAAGTGCTGGGATTAAAGGCGTGCGCCACCACTGCCCGGCTGGATGTTGAACTTTTTGAAAAGTGTTTCTTAGTCATTTGATTTTCCTCTATTGACAATTCCCTTTACATCTGTATTCCACTTTTACATAGAATTATTTGGTTTCTTAATGTCTAGTTTCTTGAGTTCTTTATATACTTGGTTATTAGTCCTCTAGTGGATGTGGAATTGGTAAAAGTCATTTCCCATTCTGATTTGTGTGAAGGACAATGTACTTTGCCCTTACAGAAGTTTTTAACATTTATAGGGTTCCATTTATTAACTGTTGGTCTTAGTGCCTGTGCACTTGGTGTTCTGTTCAGAAAGTTGTCTCCTGTGTCAATGTGTTCAAGGCTATCCCCACTTTTTCTTCTATCATGTTCAGTGTGTCTTGTTTTATGTTGAGCTCTTTGATACACTTGGATTAGAGTTTTGTGCAGGGTAATGAGTGTGGTTGTATTTGCATTTTACACGCCGACAACCAGTTTGACCGGCATCATTTACCGAAGATGCTGTTCTTTTTTCCAATGTGTATTTTTTTTGCTTCTTTACCCAAAGTCAGATATGTGTGTAGCTTTATGTTTTCGTGTACAGTTTGATTCTGTTGATCAGTATGTCTGACTCTAGGTTAATACCATGAAGTTTTTATTGCTCGGTTCTTGTAGTGCGACTTGAAATCAGGAATATTGAGAGCTGCAGCAGTGGATTTATTGGTCAATATTGTTTTAGCTATCCCGTTTTTTTGTTGTTGTTGTTATTCCATATGAAGTTGAGGATTTGTCCTTTCAAGGTCCCTGAAGAAATGTGTTGGAATTTTGATGGAGATTGCATTGAATCTGTAATTGCTGTTAGTAGGATGGCCATTTTTTGCTGTGTTAATCCTACTAATCCATGAGCATGGAATATCTTTCCATCTTCTGAGGTCCTCTTCAATTTCTTTCTTCAAGGACTGAAAGTTTTTTATTATACAAGTCTTTCTCTTGCTTGGTTAGTTACCCACAAGCAAGGGGTATTTTTATTTGATTTCTATTTTATTTGAGGCTATTGTCAAAGATGTTGTTTCCCTGAGTTCTTTCTCAGTCCATTTTTCATTTGTATATGGGAGAGGTACTGATTTTTTTAACTAATCTTGTATCTAGCCACTGTGCTGAAAGTGTTTGTCAGCTGTAGGATGAGGCCTACTTGATCTGATGGATGATCCTTTGGATGTGTTCTTGGACTCAGTTTGCAACCTCATCCCATACTCATCATTAAATTGTCTGATCTAAGCTCAATTTTGGTAAGTGCTACCTACCAAAAAATTATCAATTTCTTTTAGATTTTACAGATTTGTGGAGTGTAGGTTTTTAAAGTATGCTTTTTTTGAGTCTGGATTTTCTCGGTGTCTGATGTTATATACCCCTTTTCATTTCTTGTTTCCCTAATTTGGGTGTTCTATCTCTGCCTTTTAATAAGTCTTCCTATAGGTTTGTCTGTCTTGCTCATATTCTCAAATAACCAACTCTTTGTTTCACTGAGTATTCAGTTTTGGAGAAAGTTTCATAAGGTGCAAAGAAGAAGATTTATTCTTTTGTATTTAGATGAAAAGTTCTATAAATATGTTAGGTCCATTTGGTTTATAAAGTCTGTTGGCTCCAGTATTTTTCTGTTTAGTTTTTTGCCTGGATGACCTGTCTATTGGTGAGAGTGGGTATTGAAGTCTCCCACCATCAGTGTGTAAGGGTCAATGTGTGTGTTAAGCAGTTACAAACTTTGGTATCCTTGTGTTTGGTACATAGATTTTAGAAATTAAAATGTCATCTTTGTGGATTTTTCCCTCAAGGAGTATGAAGTATCTTTATTTTTTTGGATTACTTTAGGTTTGAAGTCTATTTTATTAGGTATTAAAATGGCTACACCAGCTTGCTTGTTAGGTCCATTTGCTTGGAAAATCTTTTTCTACCCCTTTACCCTAAGGTGACGTCAATTCTTGATGCTGAGGTGTTTTTCTTATATACAACAGATGGTGGATCCTGGTTTTGCATTCATTTTGTTGGTCTGTCTTTTTATTGGAAGATTGAAACAATTGATATTTAGAGATATCAATGACTAATGATATTTTTGCTATTTTGGTTGTGGTAGTGGAGAAGAAAAGACGGAGACAGAGAGAGATTGTATATTTCCCTTCTTTTGATTTTGCTGGTCTGAGATTATTTATTCCCTGTGTTTTCATAGGCAAGTTAACCTTTATAGGTTGGAAATTTCCTTCTATTCAGGCCCTTCTGGTTTTTGGAGTCTCCATAGAGAAGTCAGGTATAATTTTAATAGGTCTACCTTTATATTATAATTGATTTTTCCCTTGCAGCTTTTAATATTCTTTTTGTCATTGTTCTGTATGTTTAGTGTTTTGATTATTATGTGATGAGGGGACTTTCTTTTCTGGTCTATTCTATTTGGTATTCTCTACATTTATAGGCATGTCCTTCTTTATATTAGGAAATTTTTTCTTTGATGATTTTATTGAAAATATTTCTGGACCTGTGAGGTGGAATTCTTCTTCCTCTATTTTTTTTTTATTCTTAGGTTTGATCTTTTCATAGTGTCCTATATTTCCTGGATGTTTTGTGTCAGGACTTTTTGGATTTAGGGTTTTCTTTGACCAAGGTATTCATTTTTTCTATTATATCTTACCTGACATTCTCTTGTATTCTGTTGATGAAGTTTGCCTCTGTAGTTCCTGTTTGAATTCCTTAATTTTTTATTTCTAGAATTCCCTCAGTTTGTGTTTTCTTTATTGCTTTTATTTTCATTTTCAAGTCTTAAACAGCTTAATTTATTTTTTTTTAAAGATTTATTTATTTATTTATTATTATGCTTAATTTATTTATTTCCACTGTTTGTGTGTGTTTTCTTCGCCATCTTTAGAGAATTTATTTATTTTCGTCTGAAGAACATTAATCATCTTCATATAGTCAGTTTTATGGTCTTTTCATTGTGCTCCAACTATGTTGGAATGAATATTCAGGGCCTGCTGTGGTTAGGATAGTTGGGCTTCAGTAGAGACATATCACCCTCACTGTTATTGATTGTGTTGTATTGTAACTGACACTTAGTATTGGGGATAAGCTAGAGGTTTAAAGGTGTTCACAGGAAGGAGGAGAGAAGAGTATTCTAGCAGGATCTTCTTAATTTAACCTCCTCAAAATGGGAGAGAGACAGTGAAGAGATTCACACAGAGGCTCACCTTAGCACTGGGGATGAGACTTGAGGGTTGGATCTAGAGGAACTGAAGAAGAGGGGAAGATCTACAGACAGCCTGCTTGCTTCCCAAACAGGAGTGTTCTTCGGGTTAGCAGAGAATGTCTGCTGGAGTTGGGGTTAGGATAAAGAAACAAGTGGGAAGTTAGGAGAGGAAAGGCTGTGAGATCCCCAGGATATTTGGGCAGAAGAGAAAGGAAGGCTGCAGTCAGTCAGTGTTCTATTGCAAAGATAGAGATGAGACCAGGGAATTGGATCTGGAAGAGAGAATTGAGTAGTGAAGAATTTAGCTAGATTACCTGTTTTCTGGTTTGCTCAGCTGGCTTGGTGTGCTCTCAGGCAGTGTCTGCTAGTGTTGGTAGCTAGGATAAGGAGATGAGTTGTTGGAAGGAATGGTGGAGGAGAAGGTATTTGGGGTCTGTTGGGGATGGGGTCAGAGAGGAAAGGAAGACAGCAGCAGGCTGTCTGCTACAGAGCTGGATGTGGGACTCAGGGGTTAGATTAGAAGAGCAGAAGGAGATGAGCCATCCTACCTGCTGCTTGTTGCCCTGGGAGGAATGGTCTGCAGCGATCATTTTTGAGATTAAAATTAGAAATTTGCAAAGTTTTCCAAACTTGGCTAAATATGAAAAAGGCTGGCTAGTCTGATGAAGAGTTTCATGAAATTAGAATAAATTCTGTTGCTGCTCCTTGGTTTTGCTCTATGCTGTTTTAAACAGAAGAGGTTGGGAGTGTGGATTTTCAAGATTAACGTCTTTGGGAAGGAACTCCTTCCTTTAGCCTTTAGATAGTTGGTTTTTGTCAGTTGTTTAATTTCTGACCTTTGGAAAAACTTCAGAAAGTTCATATGAAAGAAAAACAAGTCCACTTTCTACCTGCTGGGGAAAAAAATGCAAGTTGCTGCTTACACTTCCACATTGTTCATCACCAAAGGAAGTCAGGGTGAAAACTCATGCAGGGCAGGAGCCTGCAGGCAGGAGCTAATGCAGAGGCCATGGAGGAATGCTGTTTACTTGTTTGAATTGCCTGACTTCCTCTGCTTGCTTTCTCATAGAACCCAGGACCACCAGCCCAGAAATGGCACCACCCACAATGGACTGGACCTTTCTCTCATTGATCACTAATTAAGGAAATGCCTTATACCTAAATATTATGAAGGTTTTTTTTTCAGTTGAGGATCCTTCCTTTCTGATGACTCTATCTTGTCTTAAGTTGACATAAAACCAACCAGTAAAATATCTTATCCATGCCTGATGAACAATCAGAGCAGGTCCATCCTCATCTAACCTGTATGGTAGCACATGGACACCTCAGTTTATGATTCTCTTTTGCAAAACTGATTTAGTTCGGTTAGTCATAGATATCACAATGAAAAAGGTGTATAAAGTGATGAGCGAATTTTTTTAGTAATAAGAGAGGAGAATTGGTTTACTTCCCTCTCTATCTAGTTCCCTTTGCCAGGAACTAAAATGGTTGTTGGCATCTGGGCAGGTTATTCCAGTTTAGAGAAGTGTAACTTTATTCACAGCAAAGGCATCGTGCGGGGCAGAAATACATGGTGAAAGGTGTCAGCAGGCCACATGAGTGAGGATACTTATGGGTATCAGTTATCCGGGAGAACTTTGAAAGAAACATACACAAGCACAACATACACAGAGGATATCTGTGTTTTGACTGATAGGATTACATTTGATAAGCCTTGCTAACTGCACATGACATTTCCCACAGTCATCTGATTTTAAGCATATGCAGTCCAATTATTTTGAAGAAAAAAAAATGTAACAGAAAAAGAAAGGAAGATTATTCTCAAACATTCATTTTGAGAACACAGCTTGCCGTGTTACACATGCACCTCAAACTACTTCATTGTGTATCAGCCTATTTCCCATATGCCCCATATGATTTCCAAAAGGTCTATTGAAATTCAATAAGGAGTTACTAAGTCATTACTGAAGGAATTCACTGGTTGCTATTTTTAAAGTCGATCTAGATACAAGCCACTGAAGATGATTGTTTAAAGAAGAGTACCACAGGGTGCTCGGGGCTTTGTGCAGAGGGAACTGTGTAGAGCCCAAGCCCAGTGGAGTTCCGGGGTGCTTTGTTTTCTCTGTTTGCCTGATTCACTGTTGTGCCAGTGCTCAGCACTAGTCTCCTTATCAACTAGTCTGCTTATCTCCTAAGCAGCTGCTTCCCTTGCTTCAAATTTTAGCTCGCTCACACTTCTTGTCCTCTCCCAAAGTACTCCACCGCCTTTAAATTCAAACTCATTTCAAGTTCTCTGATTTAGGGCAGACTGTAGTTTTGTTCTTGACTGCGGTATCACAGAAGTCGCCGTCACCCTAGCTCCCCGCAGAGTCCGGATCCCCACTGGATGTCCCTGGACGCCTCCTTTGTTAGCACTTCTTTCTGTTCACTCAGCTTTGCATTCTGTGTGTTCTAGATTTTGTCTAAAGAAAGTTTCCAGCCGGGCGGTGGTGGCGCACGCCTTTAATCCCAGCACTCGGGAGGTAGAGGCAGGGGGCGGATTTCTGAGTTCGAGGCCAGCCTGGTCTACAAAATGAGTTCCAGGACAGCCAGGGCGACACAGAGAAATCCAGTCTCGAAAAATTGGAAAAAAAAAAAAGAAATAAAGTTTTCTTGCCAATTCCTCCACATTCCTTCCAAAACAAGTTCTAAATGCCCACAGACAACCTGGTTAAGATTCACTTAAAACACTAGTCTAACTTTCTTAAAAAAACTTATTTCTTACATTAGGCTTTTTTATCTGGCTGTTATAAACCACTTTTGAGAAAAGTGACTTAGAGCACAAAAAAAAATTATCTAACGTTTGAAGAGTAGTCTTTAAAATATAGACTGCTGAAGCAACTGGTCAATTCACGCATAATCAGGACTAATGTATAATTGTCTGTGTCATAGCTCCCTCCTTCCACTAGTGTAATCATCGGTATATGGTTCATAAAATGCTGCCTCTCCAGTAGGTGGATGTGTTGATTTGTAAGTTACTGGCCCCTATAGGTTCACATGTTTGAAAGCGTCATCCCCATCTTAGTGGAAATATCTGGAAGGAATTAGGAGAGGCCTTGATGTAAGAGGTGTGTCACTGGGGGTGGTCTTTGGGGTGTCAAAAGCCCGTGCCAGGCACTGTGTGACCCTCTATCCCATCCCCTCTCCCCCTGCTTACCAGCCCCACCCCCACTTTCCTGACCTGACATTCCCCTACACTGGAGCATCGACCTTTCACAGCACCCATGGCCTCTCCTCTCACTGATGTCTGAAAAGGCTATCCTCTGTTACATATGTAGCTGGAGCCATGGGTCCTTCCATGTGTGCTCTTTGGTTGGTGGTTTAGTCCCTGGGAGCTCTGGGGATACTGGTTGGTACTATCTTTCTATTTTAGCTACATTCTAGTAGCCAAAACATTCAGGTACTGCTCCACCTCCATTCCTGATTCCCTCCATGATAATCTTTGACTAACCTTTTAAATGTGTAATCATGCTCTAATTAAATACTTTCTTTACTAATAGTTGCCTTGGCCATTAAGTCTTTTCACAGCAGTAGAATAGTAACTAAGACTGTACATCTGCTTTTCTTACAAGAAGAACTCAAGCAAGCATCACACAGGTGTTCCTGTGTTTACCCCTATCTCCATAATTGCTTAGAGGTGTCTTCAGTAGCTTCCATCCTAGGTGACTCTGTATCCCATCAACTTGGCAGTTAACACTAACCATCTTCCTGTGCACTGTTTCAGGAGCCAGTGACCTTTGAGGATGTGACTGTGAACTTCACCTCAAGAGAGTGGACTTTGTTGGATTCCAGTCAGAAGAAGCTCTACAGAAATGTGATGAGGAAAACATTTCTGAACTTGATCTCCATAGGTGAAAAGCAAAAACAAAAAACCAACATGACACCCTGCCTCCACTGTATATTCTCAGAGTACAACTGTTTCCAGAGTGCAAATGTTGAATATGTCATAATGAATTCTTTTGGTTTATTTCTAGAGAAAACACTGGAAGAAAATATTGAAGATGACCACAATGATCTTGGCCCAAATCTGTGGTAATATAGTCAGTAAAAAGCATTTTACAGCCGGGTGGTGGTGGCTCGTGCATTTAATCCCAGCACTAAGGAGGCAGAGGCAGGCAAATTTCTGAGTTTGAGGCCAACATGGTCTACTATCTGAGTTCCAGGACAGCAAGAGCTACACAAATTCTGTCTAAGAAAACAAGAACAAGCAAACAAACAAACAAACACCAAAAAAAAAAAAGCAATTTACGTCAAACATTTGGGAGTGGTAGAACAACCAAGAACCTACCAGATGATCCAAATATCTCTCACTGCTAATTGATTCTATACAAATTTCTTTAAACAGAGCATTGAATTGTGTCATTTGATATTTGAATATCTCACCTGTGTAATCTATGAATATTACCAACATGTGGTGCAACATTAAGCGCTGATAAAGTTTTCCAGTGCTTTATACACAAAAACTTCCCTTCATATCTACAAGTATTTAATATGTTTCTATATATTCTTCTGAGGTTTTGGATATAAGTGTTGTGCTTTGTTTCCTGTGACATAAACAACCCCGTGTGCAGCTCACCTTTACTTACACTCCCTTGTCACAGTTTCACCATAAATGGAAGCCAGGGCAGGAACTCTAGCCTGGCGGGAATCTGGAGCAGAGATGATGGAGAAATGCTTTTCTCTGGTGTGCCTCATCCCTTACTCAGCTACCTGTCTTTTTCAACCCAGGTCATCTCTAGGGACATGCTACCCACAGTGAGCTGGGCGTCTCTATAACAGTCATTGATCACAAAAATGAGCCCATAGATATGCCTACTAGTCAATCTGATAGAGCCATTTTCTCTAATGATGTTTCCTCTTAGATGTGTGTCTTAGTTTGTGAAATGCTAACCAGGACAATTGATCTATTTACAATGTGATACACCAATACATCACTATTAATCCATAGCTTCTCATGTCTTATTTATCCCCAGATACTTTTATCACAATATAAAGCATAAAATGACATTAGAAATCTTCCTGTGGAGGCTCTGCTAGTGCATGAGTAATACAGAGGGGGACACTCTCAGCCAGCCATTGAACTGAGCACAGGGTCCCCAGTGGAGGAGCTAGAGAAAGGACCCAAGGAGCTGAAGGGGTTTGCAGCGCCACAGGAGGAACAACTATATGAGTCACCCAGTACTCCCAGAGCTCCCAGGGACAAAACCATCAACCAAAGAGTACACATGGAGTTACCCATGGCTCCAGACACATAGGCAGCAGAGGATGGTCTTGTTAGACACCAAAGGGAGGAGATGCTCTTGGTCCTGGAAAGACTTGATGCTGTAGTGTAGAATACCAGGTCAGGGAAGCAGGGGGAGGCTTGATTAGGGGAGATGGCTTATGGGATTTTCGGGGGTGGGGGAGGGAACCAGAAAAGGGGACATTTGGAATGTAAATAAATGAAAAAGAAAAGAAATCTCCCTGTGTTAAAGAACTTTGACAGCTTATATGATCAGTATCTGTAAACTATCAATTGTCTCTTTAAAAACCCAAAAGGTCTCTACTGTGAGCTCCTGAAAAATCTTAACCAAGTTTGTGCTTCTCCTTTCAAAGAAGATCCAGTGCTGACTTCCACTTAGATCCACGCGAAACCCAAATTCTGTAGTGTGAATCATCTGCTTCACTTCCTTATTCCGTGTTTGGAATCTGCTCTCAGTCTTGTGATCTCCGGAGTGTTTTTGCATGATGCACAGAACACATAATGTGACTGATAGTCTCAGACCGGCTCTACTACACACCTTCTGCAAACTGTGGCAATCTTCCCCTGGGATTGGTCTGTCGATTATGCCAGAGGCTCCCCACATTGTACCTTCACCAATGGCATCTCTTCAGGGACTCCAAACCTCCCACTTAGTGCCACTCATCAGCTTCTCCAAAACCTTTTTTGTCAACTCAACCAAACCTGCAGCTTCAGTAATGGCCTCTCCTGGCCTTTTCTAGTGTTAGGCCTTAGTTTATACCAAAGACTTCTTCAATCCAACAGCTATCAGGATGCCAAAACCAGTATTGCCTGGGGGAAAAAATCTTATAAATTATCATAATCTCAGCCATCTTGAGACCTGGACTTACTCACAGTTCAATCTGATTGACCTATTTTCTCAACTAAGGGTTCATGTTCTCGGATGAGCATAGGTCAGGTGGAGTTGGTAAAAAAACAAACAACAACAAGAACTAGCAACACAGGCTGAATATTACAAATGTCAAAATGTCACAGTGTTACACAATTTCATGTGATTGTTATTATTGTCAACTAACACCAGGCCTTTTGCCTAAATATTCACTTCTTTTATGTTCTTTAATTATTTATGTGTATATTTATGTTTGCTTGTGTACACCATTTGTGTAAAAAAATGTGGATGCCAGAAGTGGGCAACAAATCCTTCAGCTCAAGAGTAACAGGAATTTATGAACCCTCCACACAGATACTGGTCATCAAACTCTGGTCACCTTGAAGTGCAAGAAGTGTTTGTCACCTCCAAGCCTGTGTTACAGCTCCTTTATAATTCCTAAAAAAGTAAAGCCAATACTCTACTTCTTTACACATAACAGGGTCTTTACATGTGGCATATATTGTCCTTAATATTGGAGGCATTCTGCTGGTGCCCCTGGATAGTATAGTTACAGTAGTCCACCCAATCCAGCCTCAGACTTTTCTCTTTTATACAGTAATACTGTTCTCATATTTTGCAGAAGTCAGGTGGTTGAGAAAGACTGTGGATAGGAATGTGACAGTGTGATGGAAACCAGGGCCCTACTCCAGAGACTATGGCTAATAAAGACATGCCTCCTGCAAAATCAGTAAATGAAAGCAGATGGCATGTAGGAGACATCATTGGACATTTGTCCTCACAAGTGTATCTCAGAGACGACACTAAAGAGAAAGAATTTCAGTGTCAGGAAACTGGCTTTTATACATCAGAAAGATCTAAAAAATAGTCCTTTTGAATCACTTCTGGTACTTCACACTTCTAGAGAGAAACCGTATAAAAGTCAACATTGTAAAGAAGCACGTAGCAGCCTTCCTTCCTATCTGTCTCATGAGAGAGCACAAAGCAGGCATAACCTCAACCAGAGGAGGAGAAGCACATATGACCAGAAAGACAACGGACTCAATACAGCATTGAAACCACATGAGCGTCAGCACTGTGAAGAAGTCATCGAGTCCAGTGGCCTCATCAGCCATGAAAAAAGTCATATTGAAGAGAAGAGTTACATTTGTAAGCAGTGTGGAAAAACCTTTAAATATGCAAAGTGTTTTGAGAAACATAAAGTAACTCACACAGGAATGAAGCCTTATGCGTGTAAGCATTGTGGAAACGCATTCACCCACTCCAGTAATTGACATTCGTGAGAGCAGTCACTCTGCAGACAAACCCTATGTGTGTAAGCATTATGGAAAAAACCTTCACCACTTCCAGTTCTTGTACCGTTCATGAAAGAATTCACACTGAAGAGAAACCCTATGCATGTAGACACTGTGACAGAACTTTTGCCATTCTGAGTTCTCATAACACTCATGAAAGAATTCATACTGGCGAGGAGCCTTATGCATGTAAGCGTTGTCAAAGTACCTTTATCAGTGCCAGCTGACGTAACCTTCATGAAAAGGGTCACACTGGACAGAAACCTTATGCATGTAAGCACTGTGAGAAAACCTTCTTCAGCTCTGGTTCTCGTAACTCACGAAAGAAGTCACTCTGGAGTCCATCATCTTTCTGGTCATATGTGCTTCTCCATAGGATGGTCTGGTTGAGGTTATGCCTGCTTTGTGCTCTCTCTTGAGACAGATAGGAAGGAAGGCTGCTCCGTGCTTCTTTACACTGTTGACTTTTACACGGTTTCTCTCTAGAAGTGTGAAGTACCAGAAGTGGTTCAAAAGGACTTTCTTTCTCTCTAGTTGCATCTCTGAGATACACTTGTGAGGATAAATGTCCAATGTCTCCTACATGCCATCTGCTTTCATTTACTGATTTTGCAGGAGGCATGTCTTTATTAGCCATAGTCTCTGGAGTAGGGCCCTGGTTTCCATCACACTGCTTGTCACATTTTACTTTGCTTGTAAAACGTGTGGGAAAATGTTCCTTCTCTCACACCATCTTATCACACATGAAAGAACTCACACTAGAGAGAAGTCTTATGCCTGTAAGCATTGTGGGAAAGCCTTCACCAGTTCCAGTTGGCATAACACTCATGAAAGAATACACAAGACAAAGAAGCTCTATGCATGTAGGCACTGTGGAAAAACTTTCACCTTATGTAGTCTGCGTAACATTCATGAAATAATTCACAAGGTAACAAAGCCTTACTATGCCTGTAAGCATTGTGGGAAGGCTTTCAACAGTTCCAAGCACCATAAAATTCATGAAAAAAAACACACGAGAGAAGGTTTATGCATGTAAGCATTGTGAGAAAGCCTTCATCAGTTCTTATTATTGGAACATTCATGAAATAATTCACACTGGAGAGAAGCCTTACTCATGTAAGCATTGTGGGAAAACCTTCAACCTGCTCTTTTTATTGTAACAGTCACGAAAGAATTCACACTGGAGAGAAGCCTTACACGTGTAAGCATTGTGGGAAAACCTCTAGTTCTTATTTTGCTAACATTCATGAAAAAATTCACTCTAGAAAGAAACCTTACACATGTCAGCATTGTGGAAAAGCCTCCAATAGTTCTTTTTGTCTTAATAGGCATGAAAGGATTCACTCTGAAAAGAAGCCTATGTATGAAAGCATTGTGACAAAACCTTTGCCATTTTGAGTTCCTGTCACACTCATGAAAGAACTCACACTGGAGAGAAGTCTTATGCACGTAAGCATTGTGGGAAAGCCTTCACAGGAGCCCGTTATCATAACGTTCATGAAATGAGTCACACTGGAGAGAAGCCTTCTTATGCATGCAGGCATTATGGGAAAACTTTCACCACTTCCAGTTGGCGTGACACTCATGAAAGACTTCACACTAGACAGTAGGCTAATGGATGCAAGCATATACAAAAGCCCTCACCAGTCCCATGGCCACAAGAACCAGGAAAGGACTCACGCTGGAGAGAAAATGTTGGTAACCATGCAGGAAACTGTTCCGCTGTTCTCATCATTTGATCAAGTATAAAATCTTACATTGTAGAGGAATGTTACCAGTGTCTGCATTGTGAAAAAGCCTTCACCACATTAAGTTTTTGTGGCATTCATGGAACAGCTCACACTGGATAGAAGCTTCATGCATGTAAGCCTGTGCAAAAGCCCTCACCAGTTCCAGCTGCCGCAACATTCCTGAAAGAATCCAGCCTAAAGACAAGCCTTGGAGGTAAAAGACTGTGGAAAAGCCTGTATCAGCCATAGTTCCTATTGTACTCATGAAATAATTTCTCAGTGGTGGGGAGCAAATGTGGGAAATAATTCATAGTGTTTAGAAGCACAGTCCATGCCAGCAGTGTGTGCCTGCGTGTCTGTGTTTCTCATCCCTTCTATCCCTATACTGTCTCATGGTGCAAAGAAACGCAGTGGGGGAGACCTTGTACCAGTAGTAAGTGTGTGGCACCACATTTGCCCCTGTTGTGAGTTTGAAAGAAGAATGTATTTGGACAGTGAGCTCTGTCAGCTAATAATGGTTCTTGCTCAACATGTATTTATCTCAGTTACCTCCTAGAGTGTTCTCTCTGCCTCCTGTTTATGAATTATCACGTGAGCTCTCGGCTGTTCCTGCCACCATGCTTTGTTCAATCATCACAGTCTCTATCCCTCTGTAACTGCAAGCACAATATAACCCTTCCATTTAAAAGTTACTTTAGTATTTGTGACTTGTCACAGCTATTAAAAAAAAAAAAGACTACCAGCTTGGGGCTTTACAAAGAACCAAATCCAGTCAAGAGAAATTTGCATTGCAAAACTATGAAAACACTGGGTGTCATCTTAATTGAGATAAAAGTTACAACACTTTTTCATGTACTTAAATCTCATATAAGAAATAAACTAAATACTTTCTGGAAGTTAGTCCAGAATATTTTGAAAATGAACAGCTTGAAAGAAGTACAATCAAATTCGAGCATTTTTGTCTTTGGCCCGTTCCTACACAAGAGTTCCACTTTGCATTATATTTTTGTTAGGAGGGCAATGCGTGGTTTCTGTGATTACTCCAGCTAACCTTTTTACATCTGAAGGTTTGAGGCTAGGACTGCAAAAAAAGAAGAGAGATTTATCTTTCTGAGTCTGGGTTAACATACTTGTTTTCTAGTTGATTCCATCTGCCAAATCATTTTCTGATTTAAGATTTCTATTTGAATAATATTCCATTGATAATTGGGGAAAGGTCTAGAGAGCAAAATTGCTGAGAGTGAGGGGCACAAGGAGGAAATGGCAGACATGTGGATGGGGAGATTTTAATTGAGAAAGGTCAATAGGGAGAGGGAGGAAGAACAAATACAGATGTTGCTTGATAATCCTCAAGAGTTCTTATCTTCTACATACCTAACGTTATATATAATACATAAATGTATGAATATAAGGTTATGTACTCCTACACAGATATACACACACATTTATGTATCTATATTAAATGATGTTATGACCCTTGGCTTGACAGTGCCTGACCCAAGAACCCTACACTAATAAAAACACTAGTATCAGGCATGAGAAATCTCTGCTTGAATTGTTCTTGATAGTCTAAGTAATTCACAAAGTAATCCAAGCTCTTACTATTTCCTTTGGTCATCCCTAGAGGTTGAAGGTAAGTCCTGTTTGCTGGGATCATTGCAGAGTCTGGATGCAGGACTTGGAAGGGTTGAGCTGTATCTAACATCAGAGTCACCTACATTTAGTCTAACTTTCATAGTAAGAAATAGATACAATGCAAGCTGCCAAGTGAGGGAGGCAATCAATAGCTCTCCCCAGCTATGCCTTATGTTGTGTTTTGAATGAGAATGGCCCCTATAGACTCCTATATTGAATGCTTGGTTACAATGTTGGGAAGGATTAGAAGATGTGGCCTAGTTGGAGAGGGTGTGTCACTGAGATGGCTTTGAGGCTTCAAAGCTCACACTGTTCTAAGCTCCTTCCGACTCTAACTTTCATATCACAATGTAAACTCCTGGCTACTGGTCAGTGCTACTCTTGCCTGCCATGATAACCACGGGCTCTAACCGCTGGAACCATGAGTGCCAATAAATCATTCTTTTTCATAAGTTGTTTTGGTTGTGATGTCTCTTCACTGCAATAGGAAATTAGCTAAGAACCATATGAACCCAAACAGTGATCAGTCACCAACAGAGGTAGAGCTGTGGTGTCCATATGTTGTTGGTACCCAGCTACTGTATAAAGTTCTGCTTAACGGGAGAGAAATGACACCTCGTTCTAGAAACCCAGTCGACCAACCAGGATAGCAAGGGCATGCATTTTAGAGAACCTACTTCTGCCATGTTACTAAGCTAACATATTTCCTGGGTTTTAAGACATATCCTTATACTCACAGAGTATGGCTCATACATTTCGTTAAGTTAACTCTTTATAAAACAAACAGAAACCACAATGCTTTATAACGTACAGATCAACTGGTAGTCGGAACCCCAGGCCCACTAAGTACGTCTACAATGCAACTCCTGCACCTGACGCTCAGGGACCATTTTCAAAGGAGTGGCAGGATTTTAAGAACCAGGCTCCTGTGATGTTTTGAGTGAGATTGTGTCTCTTAGAAATGACAGAAGGTACACCTATAATACCTCAACAATATAGCTGACAATCTAGAACATTGCCAATAACAACAAATAAGGAAGGGGGATAGTTCAAGTAGAACACCCCCTTAGATGAAGAATTATAGGTCACAAATGAGAGAGGAAGAAGTACCATCTCCCAGGTATGAGTCCTGTAATTAGTTATTCAATAAAGAGCAGTTTATTCTAAAACTGTATACACCCAAACTAGAAGAGCAATATGGGGGGATAGTAATATTTATACAGCTATAAATATATATGTAGCAATAAGGACATCGATTTCAGAAGATATTGTGAATTCCATCGATTGCAGAAGATATTGTGGGGACATGGGAAGTGCTGAAGGGAGAAAAGAGAAGGGGAAGTGTGGTCGTTATTTAATTAGACATTTAAAGGGTCTTGGAACATATGCTCAACAGTGGTTAGTGCTTACTCTGTTCCAGGGAACACGGGTTCAGTTTACATGCACACATATGGTAGCCTGCAACTGTCAGCAGCTCCAGATCCAAGCCATTCAACGCCTCCTGGGAAGTCTGCAGGATCTTGCAAGCACATACACAGAAACACACAAAATATGTACATCATTGAATTTAGAAAGCATTTGCTTGATAAGATTAGCAAGATTTCTGCTTCCCTGCCATTCCTGTTGCTTGGAAACCTGAGGCAAACAAACTCTCTGACAATAAAAGTATATAAGGAAATGATTTGCTGCCTGGGGACATTGATGCATGATGAAGAACATTGGCTTTGTTTCCCAGCACGGGAACCAGGTGACTTGCACTCACTTGTCACTCTAGTTTCAGGGGATTTGACCACCTCCCTACCTCCTCTGGCTCTCCACAAATACGCACACAATTGTGTACACACTCATACACATAAGTTAAAAATACATTTTGTTTTTAAATTGAGACTTCGAGGAGGTGGTTCAGTGCTAAAGAACACTGATCTTTCAGGTAAAGTGAGTTGTTTAGTGTGTGTGTGTGTGTGTGTGTGTGTGTGTGTGTGTGTGTGTGTGTGCATGCATTTCTGACTTTTAAATTAAAAATCAGGTGTCCATAGGTGTGTGGATTTATGTTTGGGTTTTCAATTTAATTCTCATTGATCGGCATGTCTGTTTTTATTCAATCTCATGCTTCCCTGGTGAGAATGACCAGGTCACCAGGAAATGCCTGCTGGAGTTGAGATCTCAGATAAAACAATGAATATGGGGTGGGGATTGAGAGGGTAAGCTCTATGTAGTCCCCTGGGGATGAGGGCAGGGGAGATGGGAGGCCTCATCGGGTGGTCTGCTGTAAAGCTAGGGCCACACTCCTGGATTCAGTGTGGAAGAACTGAGAGAGAAGTGAAGATCTGTTAGCCTACTAGCTTCCTAATTTAGAGTGGCTCATGGGTTCCCAGACATTGCCTGCTTGAGTTGGGGGCTGAGATAAAGCAGTGAGTGGGGGGAGAGGTTGGAACTAGAAGATCTGTGGGAGACAGTAGAGATGGTGGAGGGGCGTGCTGCCAAAAGTGTTCTGATGTGGTGCTGAGGGGGAGACTAGAGGATGAGATCTGCAGGGTCAGAGAAAATAAAGATCTGCAAGAGTGGCCTGTGTGCTAACGGGGTGTCTGCTGGAGTTGGAAGTTGGGGTAAAGCAGAGTGTAGAAAGAGGGAGGATAGGATGGGCACTTCTGTGGGATCCACTAAACACGGGAATATGGAGAAGGGGGAGACTGGCAGGTGTTCTGTTGCAGAGCTGGGAATAAGACCGGGGGGTTTGATTTGGAGGAGTGGAAGGAAACTTGAAGGTGTGCAGTTAACCTACCTGCTTCCCTGGTATGAGTGGCCGGTGTGTTCCCAGGGAGTGACTTGTTGGTATTTTCAAAGCACATGTATATACAGCATAACAAATGGTGTGGTCCAAATTTACCGGTAGATAATTGTCCAAAGAAGGATGCCTGCATGGTACTAGGTGCATATTTCTGAAAAGACCGGGTGCGCAGCCTAAGCCGAGCAGCATCCCAGCCGTTTTCCCTATGCTGGTCTGCCTCACCGCTGTCCCAGAGCTTAGGACTAAACTTGTTACCGATTTCAGCTGCTCTGCTTCTCTAACTCTACCAAGCTACTTGACAGTCTTTAAATTCAAGCTCACCCAGGCCCTTTGCTGTAGAGCACAATGAAGTCATATGCTTGAGGACAACACAGTTCCCCACTGACCCGTCTCTTCTGTATACATTTCTTTCAGCATTTCTCTCCTGGAAATGTCTACCAGAATGATATATTCAGATTTGTTTTCAGTGTATTTTAGGTTTGTCCTTGTCGTAAAAAAAAAAATTTCCCTTGCTAATTCCTCTCCATTCCTTCCAACATTACCTATGGCACTGGCCCAATTTTGTTTCTATTTCTTATGTTTTTCAACTCACTGTGATAAATTCTGCTGATAAAAGTGACATAAGGTAAAAAGAGTTGACTTCATCCCATGGGGTACAGTCCACAAGAAGCAAACTATAAAACCAAATAAAAAAAATAAAGCAAATCACATCCACAATTGAGTAGAGTGATGTAGGAATGACTGCTGTCAGTTCCCTTCCGGAATACCGCAATCCAGGATACGGGTCAAACAATGCTGACTCTTGAGTGGGTAGACGCATTGGTTTGAATGTGACTGTCCTCCATAGGCACATGTGTTTGAATGTTTAGTCTCCAGGTAGTGGAACTGTTTGGGGAGGAGGAGAAGGTGTGGCTTTGTTGTAGGAGGTGTGTGGCTTGGAGTGGGCCTGGAGATTTCAAAAGTCCCTGTCTGTGGCTTATTCAATAAGAGAATAACTATTTCCCTTTTATGTGTGCAGTGTTGTAAATTGAATTAATGAAGGGAACATGTGAATTTAGTGTGACTGGCCATTTCGTAACAGCTAAATTTAAAATTTTTAATGTTGAATATATCATAATAAAGTCTTTGGGTTTACTTCTAAATAAAACAGTAGAAGGAGATTCTGAAGATAACTCCAGAGATTTCAGGAGAAATCTGGGGTGATTTATATTCAATAACAAGCAATTTACATGAAACATTTGGAAGTGATGAGACCACCAAGAACTTAACAAATGATTCAAATAAATCTAAGTGCAAACTGATTCTAACACAAATTCCTGCAACAGAGCATTGAATTGGATCATGCAGAATTTGAGTAACTCATCTGTGCAATCTATGAATAGTGCCAACATGTGATATAACATTAAATTCTGAAAGAGATTTTCCAGTTGTTCATTCTACAAAACCTTCCCTTCATACCCAAAATACTTCAGAATTTTTTTATCGATATTCCTTTCAGGCTTTGAATATAAAGACTATGTTTTAGGACGCGGTCACGTTGCCCGGTGAGCCAGCCCGCGGCGCCCGGTTCCCGACACCCCTCTGCTCGGCTCTCAACCGGGCTCTGGGGCCCAGGCTTCCCCACGCGGTGCGTGAGGGGCAGCTGTGCGGGGACGAGTCTGGCCGCCCGCGACCTCCGTGTGCGTCTGGGATCCCGGCGCCTGAGGCCCCGCCCCGCTCCGGAGCTGAGAAGCGGAGCGAGCGCGCGGGGCTCCGCCAGAGCTCGGCTCCGGGCTCATTCCCTGCGGCCCAGCCGGCTCGCGCCATGGCCTCCGGGAGCGTGGCCGAGTGCCTGCAGCAGGAGACCACCTGCCCCGTGTGTCTTCAATACTTTGTGGAGCCCATGATGCTCGACTGTGGCCACAACATCTGTTGCGCGTGCCTGGCCCGCTGCTGGGGTGCCGCGGAGACCAACGTGTCCTGTCCGCAGTGCCGGGAGACCTTCCCGCAGCGCAACATGCGGCCCAACCGGCACCTGGCCAACGTCACCCGGCTGGTGAAGCAGCTGCGCACCGAGCGACCGTCGGGGCCGGGCGGAAAAAAAAAAGACTTTGTTTTAGTTTGTTTTCTTTCTTTTTTTAATGATAAAAAGAAACAACTTTGGGTGGGGCTTATTTTGGCTTATACTTCCATGTCCCAGTCCAATCATAAAGGGGTCCAGAGCATGAAGTCAAGTCTGGCAGGGATCTGGAGGCAGAAGTGATGAGAGGAAAGCCTGCATCTGTGTGGTCCTCATAGCTTACTCTGCTATCTTACTTACACAATGTGGGCCCATCACTCTAGGGACAAGCCACCCAAAGTGGGCTGGGCCATTGCACATCCATCATTAACCAAGAAAATGTCCTTACAGACTTGCCTACACCTTAATTTTATCCATTTATCCATTTAGGTTCCTTCTTCTCAGATGTGCGTCTTATCTTGTGTAATTCAATAATTGTATTCATTGGCCGTTGATCTAATTTTATCGGTAAAAAAAAAAAATTGGATTGGTTGAATAGTGCATAGTGGCCCACACCTTTAAATCCCAGTACTCTGGAAGCAAAGGCAGATGGATCACCGTAAATTCATGACAAGCCTGGTCTTTATAATGAATACTTGGATAGCCACAGCTACATAACAGAGATTCTACATCAAAGCAACAATAAAAACAAGCAAACATAATAAATTGAAACATAAGGTGTGAGAGAGCTTTACAACACTTTTGCCTCATTCCAAATTCATGAGTTTGCATAGTAGGCCCTCCTGGTTCCTGTCTCTGGATAGACCTAGGGATTCCTTTGACTCTGTGGGTTTTCCCATTAAGAACTTGAATCAGGAATGCCCAGGGCAAACTTGGACACTGTCATCAAAGCAATAGAGGGCCCCAGAGTTCACAAGAACTGAGTGTGTGAGCAGCAAAATGTAGCCTGTTCCCCCTTAAATGCAAAGTTATAAAACAGGTCGGAACGGACTTAGCTCAGCTTAAAAGACAAAACGAAGACAAGACAAAACAAAACAAAACAAAAATCCTGGCGTACAAAAGAGTCTGCCATTCTAACTGCCTTGGGGAAGACGAATGTTATTAATTAAGGCATTTAAGCTCAAGGCTGTCACTATCTTTCCTCAATCAGGGATGCTGTTACTACTATTCGTGAACTGTCCAATGAGGAACCCGTATCTTCGGAAAGCCCCGCCCTTGCCGCCATGTTTGAGTCCTGTGTTGTTCAGAAGGTCTGTGGTGTTGGGACTGGACTTTATCTCCTGGGTTTAGGCCTATTAGGAAGAACACCTGGATGCATCTGAAAGAGGAAATGGTGAGTGTGCCTTGGGCTCCTGGAGTCGTAAGTGAAGGATTTGTGACACTGCAGAGTCTGTGGCGCTGTGGCCTGCGGTTCCCTTGGTGCTGTGCAGCAGCGTGTGCCTTGGAGCCGGGCACTGGCTCGGTGATCCCCAAAACAGTGGGATTGTGTGACGAGCAGGAGGCCGGGCACCGGAGCCCGCCCTGCTCTGTCCCAGGGAAGCTACTTCGTCCCTGGCCCCTATCTTCATGCGGTGAGTCCTCGCCTGCGCCTCCGCAGACCCTGCAGCCCTGACAGGTTGGTGACGCTGAGTCCAGACTGTGGTGTAAGGGGCCTTGGGTGCTGTGAGCTGTTACTCGTACGTCCTTACAGGTATGTCTGTGCTGCTTTAGGTGTTTTATTTCTCTCATCGCCTTTGTAAAGTATATTCTTCTTAGTACTGCAGTTGAACACTAGGCCTGGGCAAGGCTATGTTCCCCAAGCCCCCAACTTATAAATGCGTCTGTCTGTCTGTCTGTCTGTCTGTGTCTCTCTCTCTCTCTCTCTCTCTCTCTCTCTCTCTCTCTCTCTCTCTGTGTGTGTGTGTGTGTGCGTGCGTGTGTGTGTTCGTGTGTTCTGCCCGTAGAGAAGTATAATTTTGATTTTTTTTTTCCACTGACCATTTCTGAGGCGAAAATTCGGTTTTTTTTAAAACTTTCCTAGACTTGGTGTTTGTGAGCCTGTGAGGGTGATCACGTGCTTGTGAATGTATGTCGTTTGCTTGTGTGCTGGAGGCTGCTTCTCCAAATAGAAGAAATTGTGACTGGGAGTATTTGATGAGTATTTATTTGCCAGATGACATTCTTTGAGGAGGGGGAAAAAAAAGAAGTTAGTATTTTCAGTAGAATATTCATTTGTACAGTATTACTCTGTCAGTTCATGGACTTGAGTATTCAGTTTTTTTACTGTTTGAAGTTGTTATCGCTGAAGTTTTTTTTTTACCCGTTTGCTGAAGTTTTTTTCTAAGTAATTCTTTTCCTGTTACCATGAATAGTGTTTAGTTCCTGATTTTCTCTTTCATTCTAGTCCTTACTGGAGTAGAGAGATGATATTATTGTATATTGATTGTATATCCTGCTATGTTTAAAAAGTATTAAATGATACAAAGAAATTTATTACTTTTTAAATTTCTCTCTATATTGTATTCATGCTCAAATTGATGGGAATGTTAGCAGTGTACTAGATAACGTTGGCTAATTATAGGTAAAATAATGAGCAGTTGCATACTAAAATGAGAAAGACCATGGAGAAGGTAACATTGTTTTGAAACAGTATACTAGTGTTTGAAAATGAATTTAAATTACTTGTACAATTAATTTTTTAAAACTCTGAGTAAACAGTATTTAGAAAAGAGCACTTTTGATTTTCTAATAGAAGTTGAAAAGAAAATAATACCAAATTAAAAGGAAAGTGTAGGGTCTCTAGAGATGGATGGCTCAACTGTCAAGAATGCTTGCTACATTTGCAGAGGACCTGGATTCTGTTCCCAGAGCTAGGTTAGGCAGCTCACAAGCACCTGTAAATCCAACTCCTGACATTCTCCTCTGACCTCTAGAGCCTACACACAAATTGTATACACACACACACATACACGGACACACATAAAAAAATAAATAAATTTTAAAGAAAAAAAACAAGCAAAATATAGTCATATAGTTTATTGCGATGAGAGGAGTTACACATAAAAGACACACAAGTTTTTGTTAACAATTGTCCATTTGAATGTCAGGTGTGTGTGTGTGTGTGTGTGTGTGTGTGTGTCTGTGTGTCTATATGTCTGTGTGCATGTGTGCATGCACCTGTGTATGTGTGCTCAAGCACACTATGTAAAAGGGAGTGATAGAGGACATTAGAGTAGAAGTCCTAACTGTCTTTCTTATACGGAAAAAATAATCATATATGAGAGATGGAGTTTAGTAGTGGTGTTGAGGGGATCAAAAATATGAGCCATTGCTGATCATAGTGAAATCCTGAGATTCCAGCTTTGTTTCTCAGTTAATGGAAGCCACTCCCGAGACCACTGCAGGAGTTTTTCACTGGCATGATCTCATGCAGAACTTGTGTGGCTAACCACAGCTATTATTAACTCATGTATGCAGCAGCCATGTCATGTACTGAACACAGCATTTCACAGTACGGCTCACATCCTCCAGCCATTATATTTTCACTTCAGGAGTAGGGTGTTGCTGTGATAGGCCTGACCATATTTTTGTTTGGAGGAATGTAGATTTGGGATTTTGGATTTGGAAAGCCATGGAATGCTTTAAGTGGGGATTAATGGGCCATCCTAGTAGGAATGTAGAAGACATTGGGCTGAGGGTGATTTGAACTCTGGAGCTCATTCTTATGTTTTAGTGAAGAGTGACTGCTTTATATCCTTGTCTGAAGAGTCTACTGAGGCTAAGGTAAAGAGATTTATATTAATTGCATTGACAAAGGAAGTCTCGGAAAAGCTCAGCATAGACTTTGTCCTCTGGTGCACTCTCATGGAGAGCATTTTGATCAAGCTTAGCCATCTTAGGAAGGAAAAATGCAAAATGTTTGATTCAAGTAATAAAAGGGACCAGGAAGTACAGTGGAGCAAAATCCTGTATTTGAGGATAAACAGATTAAGGGAGTGCTTACTTTGGGGCAAGATCCTACCAGCTAAGCTTATTGTTTATGCATTTACCATTGAACTAGGATAGCTATATCATGTTAGGGATTATTATTACTTGGTTCTTGTTTTCATTTGGATTTTTAATCTGAAATGAAGTACAATCCAGAAATGGAGGACACAGACTTTTGATCCAAATCTTGAGGAATATTGGCCATGAAAAGCATAGGTCCAGGCATGGTAGTACATGCCTTTAATCCCAGGAGACAGGCAAGCAGATCTCCGAGTTCAAGGCCAGCCAGGTATACAGCAAGTTCCAAGTAGAGAAAATCTTAGATCCAGATGCAGTGTTACAAGCCTTTAGTCCCAGAACTCAGGAGACAGAGGCATGTAGATCTCTCGAGTTCAAAGTCAGTCTAAAGAGCAAGCTCCAGGACAGCCAAGCTTAGGCAGTGAAGAAGTTGAAAAACAGAACGTTGGTGATGATATAATAGAACAAGCGGGTCATGATCCAGCCCAAGCAAGCATCAGACTTTGGCAGCTTTGGCTATGTGGCTTTGGCTTTAGAGTCAAGAATAGAAGGGACTACTGGGACAATTGATGCTGGTTAACTGGAGCTAATAAATTAGCAGTGATTGAAAAGAGACCAGCATCACTGAGGTAAAATCTTCTAGGAAGTGTTATCTGCAAATACAAAGAAGTTATGTTCCAGAGATAACTAAAGTTGTACCTAGTGCTGCAGCTGGACTTGGCAATGCATAATGTGTAATGGTTTTGAAGCCATGAAAGGGTTATGGAGAGCAGCTGAGGCCTGGCACTGTAAGAGGCCAAGGAAGGCCATTGGTGAAGGTGCAGCCTCAGTTGCACTTGACTGAAGGGGTCACGCAAAGAAGTTGAAGCTTGTCACTATGAAAGGAGCCTATGAGAGGCTATTGGTGAGGCCTGGTTGCAGCAGAAGACTACGGCATGTTGGAGATGACAGTACTTTGGAATGATCACCAAGAACAGCAGCAGCAGTGGAGTGGAGTGAACCAGAGCCTAGAGTGCCACAGAGAACAGAGCTGGAGAAGTGACTGGAGCCCTTTGGAGGAGCCCAAAAGATCATGTGTGGATCCCAGACATTGGAACAAAAAGCTATAAAGTTGAAGTTGCCTTGGATACCCCCAAGATATTAAAGATGTCAGAGCCATGGGATACCTGTTGAGGAAAGCTGCTAACAGGGAGTTGGTACCAGACAAAGAGAATGAATTCTGTTGCTGCTGAATGCCAGATCTGCCAATAGCAGCCAACAAGGATGAAAGGAGTTGGAGATCTCAAGAGCCCTTTGACATGGGACATGGAGACATGGAGTTAGGAGTTTGCACAGCTGGTATTATCTTGCTTTGTTCCAGTATTTCCTTGCTATGATGTTTTGGAATAATTATGTATATCCTATGCCATGATATGTTAGAAGTATGTGATCTGCGTTTTGATTTTATAGGAGATTACAGTTAAAAGATTGCATGAATCTCAAAAGAGATGTTGAACTTTAGACTTTCAACACTGATGAAACTCATAGACCATGAAGATTTTTCAAGTTGGACTAAATATATTTTTGCATTATGCTATAGCTAGGTTTGGCCCCCAGAGAGTCATGTGTTTGAATAAGCCTATGGAGGCCAGGGACTGGAATGTGGTGATTTGAATATGCTTGGCCCGAAAGGAGTGGTACTGTTAGGAAGTGTGGCCTTGTTGGAGGAAGTGTGTCACTGTGGGAATGAACTTTGGAGGTCTCCTACTATGCTCAGGCTGCACCTATTACAGAAGAGAGCGTCCTCCTTGCTGTTTGAGGATGCCAGTCTCTCTCCTGGCTGCAGTTGGATCAAGATGCAGAATTCTCAGCTCCTTCTATAGCACTATGTCTGCCTGGATGCTCCCAGGCTTCCTGCCATGTAAGCCAGCACTAATTAAATATTGTCCTTTATACAAATTGCCTTGTTCATAGTGTCTCTTCACAGCAATGGAAACCCTAAGACAGGATGCCACTGAGGGGTGGGAGTGGGGTGCTCTCTGACTAATAACCTATATAACGATGACCTGTCCCTGTGGCATTTGGGAACAACATTATTTACTAATATGTGGCACTTCTGTTTGTTTAGATCTATGTGGGGGTGTGGCCAGCCTGGTCTGCATACAGAGTTCCAGGCCAGCCAGGGCTACATAGTAAGACTTTGTTTCCTGTTCTCTCCAAGAAAACTGTATTTTAAATTAGCTTACAAACTAGTAGTGTTTCATGATGCTACTTCATACATCTTTAGTTTTGGTTAAGCCAGTTCCTAACCCTCCTTTTTCCTAATGCTCCATCTACATCCCTCCTTAAATCTTCATTTTTCAGTATTTTCTCACTGTTTACTCATATTACACATGTTCTACTATCCCTCGATTTGCGCAGTAACAGGTGCCCAGACAACTTCTTCATGTGCATTTCATTTTGTTGCCTTTTTCTGGCCCCTCCTTTTCCTATCTATGTCATTCCCAAATCTACTTGAGCCCTTTTGTCCCCAGTATTCCTCTCTACTTTTAATTTACCCATATTCTAACTCCCCATACATCACCCCCCCCCAATAGCCTACTTTTGCTTTCTTATCCTCCATATATATTCACAACACAAAAACTAAAGATCTGAACCTAGAAACCTTATCTGAGAAAGACCTTTCAGGGCTTCTCTTTTTGAGCTTGGGCGTATAATTTTTTTCTAGTTCCATTTATGTACCTGAAATTTTCATGCAAGTTTCATTTCTCTCTACAGCCGAATAATATTCCATGGTGCATAAGTGCCATATTTTCATTATCCATTCATAAGTTGAAGAATATCTATGTTGACTCTATTTCGTACGTATCATGAATTGGTCAGCAGTGAACATGGGTGTGCAAGTGTCTCTATAATGAGATATAAAGTGCTTTGGACATATAGGAGTGGGATAGCTAGGCCATATGGTAAATCTATTTCAAGTTTGAAATTTTTCATGTATTTTTATTTGTATGGATATTTTCAGGTGCGTCTGTAGACTACAAGTATGTAGTATCTGTGGAAGTCAGAAGAAAGTACTAAAGGAATTACAGACAGTTATGAGATACCATGTAGGTGCTAACAGTATAACCTGGGACCTCTGGAAGCACTCCCTGTGAACTGCTGGACCATCCTTTCAGCCTTATTTATTTGTTTGTTTATTTATTTAATTTACCTCCAGACTGATTACCAGCGGGTACACACTAGTTTACGTTTTCACCACAAGGTCTCCCTTGAACCTACATTCAGCCCTGTTTCCCTTTGTATTCCTCATGATATCCATTTGACTCGGGTACGGACAAATGAAACTGGATCATTACCTTGCACAAAACTCAACTCCAAATGGATTAAGGACCTTAACACACAACTTGATATCCAGACATTTCTAGATAAAAGCGTTATAGGTACACTTCAGTTTACAGGTGCAGGTTAGGACTTTCTAACCAGGACTCCAGTAGTTTGAACTAACAAGCCAAATGGGATTTCATGAAACTGAAAAGTTTTTGTACAGCAAAATAAAGGGTTGAGTGAAAAGGCAGCCCATGGAGTGGAAGAAATTGAACTATACATCTAATGGGATTAGTGTCTAAGACATATAAAACAATTTAGAAAACAACTAAAAATCAAGACATCAACCACCCACTAAAGAGTAGACTGTGCTTCCCGACACACACACACACACACACACACACACACACACACACGACAATGGTCAGACACACCTTGGTGGTGGTGTTCTTATATCAGTCAGTGGTAGAGCTGATGACAATCCTCTGTTCATCCTAGCCTGATGCCTCGCTTGGTGGCCAGAGGTGTCTTATGACTAGGACTCAAAAATCAGATTAAATCAAATTAAATCCAGGCAGCACAGTGCAGGAGGAGGAAGACAGGGAGAGAACTGCAGACAGCCATGCCACCCACAGACCTGCTGCCCTCCAGTGCATGGCACAGGGAGCCATAGTCACCCGCTTACTGCCACACCAGGCAGCATGGATAGTCACCCAGGGGCTGCCAGTCACATAGCTAGCCTGTAGCAGGAGCAACCACAATGTGAGTATGTGGTGATCAGATCAGAGAGAAAAAGAAGTGGAATGGCTTGAGCATTATGAAGAGAGATGGAACTAGAGACTACAGGGTGGACAGGAGTAGCCTGTATCGAGTGGCCAGCCCCGCCACCTGGGACCGTGATTAGGTCTCAGCCCAGGCTGCCACTGAAGGCTATGACTGAGTCCATGGCGATGCAGCCATTGCAGGGGTCAGTGTTGATTTCCATGGCTTGTATTACCATGAGAGAAAATGGGGATGTTCCTGGTCATAGCAGCCACCAGGGTCCACGTAGATGTCCAGGGTCTATGCATAACTGACTGGCCCTGCCCCTCGCTGGATGTGGTGCTCTGGAGAGCTGGCCCCATCTCTCACCTGAGGCAGCACTAGGGAAAGAGTGCTCTGCACCCTGCCCAGGAAACACACTGGAGCTGGCCCTGCCTGGTGGGCATGTGGTAAGGGTGTGAGTATGGGAAAGTTGACCCCATCATTTGTTTACTCATGGGGTGGTATACACACAAAGGTGATACCCCCTGCACCCTCCTTGCCACTTCTGGCAGTCAGGAAAGTGTCATTAGCTCGGGAGAGTTATGCTTGCCCCTCACCAGCTGCAGCACTTGAGAGCAGGCTGTGCACCTCACCTGGGCATCACAGCAGAGCTGACCCTGGTGGTAGGAGTGCAGATGAGCTATCCCTGAGGGCAAAAGCATGGGAAAGCTGGCCCTGCCACTCTGCTGTGAGGTGGCCTGGGTTGAGGAGAGATGCCCTCCACCCCTTAACCCCCTCACCACCTGTGAGAGTCAGGAGAGATGACCTCAGGGTTGATGAGAGCAGGTGAGCTGACCCTGGCCCTCACGAGCTGTAGCGCTAGGGAGAGTGGGCCCTGCACCTCACCTGGGCAGCACTCTAGGGCTGGCCTTGGTTGAGGGGGCATGGATGAGCCAGCCCTGAGGGTGAGAACACGGGAGAGCTGGCCCCACTTGTCTCCTGTGAAGTGATGTAGGAGGAGGTGTGATGCCCTGTTCTTTGCCGGCCGCGGCACTCAGGAGAGCAGGCACTGTGCCTCACCTGGGCAGGACAGTGGTGCTGGCCCTGGTGGAGGAGCACCAGGGAGCTGGCCCCAAGGACGAGAACATAAGAGATCTGGCCCGGCACTCATCTACAGTGAGGTGGTGTGGGTGCTGGGCTTCTGCTCTGCCCCCCTTGCCGCCTGCAGTATCCTGGAGAGCTGGCTACAGTCATGAGCAGAAGAGCTAGCCTGCCCCCTTACTGGCTCCAAAACCCAAGTGAGTGGACCTTGCTCCTCACCCGGGCGACTCAGTGGAGTTCATATCATATCAGTGGGCGAAGTCATATGAGTCAGCCCCCAGGGTGTGAGAACAGGACAGCTCTCACAGCCCCTCACAGACTGTAGCACTTGGGAAAATGGGCCCTGTGCCTCGACCGGGCAGCACAGTGGAGCTGGCTCGGGAGGCATGGGTGCAGGTGGTTCAGCTGTGAAAGCATGAGTGTAGCGAAGCCGCTCTCCACTCCCGCCAGTGGTGGCACTGGGTGGCCAGTGCTGAGACGCTCACACTGCCGCTGGAGATAGGGGAGACCCAGCAGGCTCACCAGCTCAGCTACCACCCAGGCCCAGATCCAGAGCTCTATCATCTTCCAACAGTTGGGATGTATGAACGGGCCAGTCCTGCTGTTCCAAAGCTGCAAACCTCCATGACACAGATCAACAACAGAATGACAGGAGTCCCGGTAAGGATCCACTATCGCTGGCATCACAGAGTCAGAGATCTCACACCAGACCAGTAATCCCTTGCAACTGTGTTTGCAAGTGAAGATGTGTGGACAGAAAAATATACTGTGGGACACACTGACATACCATAGCTTCCACAATGAGAGATTTTCTAGGCTTTGGTTTTTGTTTTTGAGGAGGAGTTTGCAAGGACAACGGGCATATATGAGGGGACAGGGAGATGAGCAGTACTGGATACATAATGTGAAACTCACAAAGGAACAATAAAAGGTTAAAAAACCAAAAAAAAAAAAAAAACCAAAGAAAAACAGTGTGGACTGTGGCATCCAGGCATAGTAGCACACGCCTTTTAATCCCAGCACTCAGGAGGCAGAGGCAGGTGGATCTCTGAGTTCAAGGCCAGTCTGGTCTACAGAGGGAGTTCCAGGACAGTCAGGGCTACACAAAGAAACCCTGTCTCGAAAACCCAAAAGAAGAAAAAGGAAGAGGAGGAGGAGGAAGAAAACGATCACAACTTTGGAAATGAACAGAACATTTTCATAAGAAATGCAAATGACTGGTACATATATAAAAGTGTTCAGCATCCTCAGTCATTAGGAAATACTGATGAAAGTGGATGGGTGTGGCCTCATCCATTGGAGCATGAGCAGCCTACCTGCAGGCACAAAAGAATACTGACTCTTCCCCAACAGCCACCAGGAAATGGATCTTGTGAGCTCCTCCCAAATCTATGCTGGAATTCGACTGGCTTAATCTCAAGTATTGTGAGAATTTCATACTTTGACACATCTATGAGAGATTGTTTTGATGTGTGACATTGAGGTCCTAAGAATATGTGCCCTGTTTCCTTTATATTTTTGTCCACTTATTTTCTTCCATAAAATCACATCTTCATCATTGACAGAGACTTTATATGTTATTTTTCATAATACATCTGGTTTTAATTATATGCACTCCTAAGTATGTTTAGGCATAAAACTGTAAGTAATGGTTCTCCTAAAAAAAAAAAAAATCCTTTGAACGGCAAAGTTTGTCTTAATGAGCTTACAGCAAAAACTAGCTAATACTGGATTGGTCCTATTCCCATATGTCCTGGATGCATACTGATTTGCATACTGGTTTGTATTTGACTAGAAATAGGTCTTCGTTAAGGGTTTTCTAAGGGAAGAAATTTATTTCCATCATTTGATGCAGGAGTGTGGGAGGGTGTCCCAGGTTGCTACCATGTGCTTAGGTGCCTTGTTGAGTGTTATATGTACTTAGACAAGTGAAGTCCCATGTTACTAAAGCCTTTTCTATGCTTTCATAACTAAATATGTTTGTGGCAACCTCCAGTTGGAGAACACGAACTCCTAATAAGCCTCTTGTAAAGGCATTGACTCAAGAGTTGAGTTACTGTTTGAATGAGAGTCGGTGAAGATTTATCTAGTAAAGAGAGTCAAGGAATTGCTGTGATTTGAGAGAGCCTGCTTCCTTGGGATTTGATTAGGAAATAGGAGAGAAATAATCCATAAAATGGCTATTACTCTGTAATTAGAACAGGTTATTGCAACTTATGTTACAAAAAGAGAGAGAGAGGGCTTCTGAGCCCTCAAGTGTACACATTGGTACTCGTGTAGAAGAAGAGAGATTTGAAAAGGTCACAAAATGGTAAACCACAGAAAGGAGGATGAACGTTACTCATTGTACTGACTGGTTTTGTATATCAACTTGACACAGATTGGAGTTATCACAGAGAAAGGAGCTTCAGTTGGGGAAATGCCTCCATGAGATCCAGTTTTCGGGCATTTTCTCAATTAGTGATCAAGGGCGGAGGGCCGCTTGTGGTGGTACCATCCCTGGGCTGGTAGTCTTGGGTTCTATAAGAGAGCAGGGTGAGCAAGCCAGGGGAAGCAAGCCAGTAAGGAACATCCCTCCATGGCCTCTGCATCAGCTCCTGCCTCCTGACCTGCTTGAGTTCCAGTCCTGACTTCCTTTAGTGATGAACAGTTGTGTAGAAGTGTAAGCTGAATAAACCATTTCCTCCCCAACTTGCTTCTTGGTCATGATGTTTGTGCAGAAATAGAAACCCTGACTAAGGCACTCATATTAGACAAACATTGACCTGACAGTTTGCCTTAACCAGAAGGGTCTGATTTGCCCAATTCGGTGACCTGGCTATCTTGAAATGGGCTGACATCACCATGACTCTTAATTATATAATGTAGGCAGAGACCAAAGTTTTAAAGACATAAGGAGTACACAAGCAAAGGCTCCCCAGTCAGAGGCTTGCTTTCCTGGGATGGTTGTGGAACTTGTGGCTCAGCCATTATGCCTTGGGAGGCATGGCTTAGTTTGCTTCCTGCTCTGGGGCCCAGAACAAAGCCATTCCTTACCATCCTTTCTCAGTATTACATGTGGCCAGCAACACAGGAGCTTGTAATTGTTTTCTGTAATCTATACCCACAGAGAATTTTTTTCTCTTTGTCCTTTTACTTTTCTGCTGGTCTTCACAAGCACACACCAACTCCTGAGGCAGTGACACTCTGTAACTCACACGCATGTGAGGACACAAGAAGGAGGATAAAATGGAATGTGGAAAAAGAAACACCTGGTTTTTATGAAAAGATATATTTAATTTTTTCTTAAATTTTTAAATTGTTTTTTATTCACTTTACCTCCTGATCACAGCCCCCACCCTCTTCTCTTCCCAGTCCCACCCTTACAAATCACTTCTCCCATTGCCCCCACCCTCAAAGAAGGGAGCCCCCTTTGGGTAGCACCCCACACTGGGCATCTAGACCCAGCAGGTCTAGGCACATCCTCTCTCACAGAGGCCCATCTAGGCAGTCCAAATAGAGGTGAAGGGCATCCAATGGCAGGGAACAGAGACCAAGACTGCCCCTGTTCCACTTGTTAGGGGAACCACATACACACCAGTTGCACTTTTGCTATAGATTCTTTTTAATTTTGTCTAAATGTGTGTTAGTGTGCATGAGAGTGTTAGTGCCAGGGGATGCCCAAAGGAGTCAAATCCCCTGGGATTAGAGTTACATGCAGATATCAGCCTCCTGCAAGTGGGTGCTGAGAACAAACTCCACTCCCGTTTAAGAGGAACAGTTACTTTTAACTGCTGAACCATCTCTCCAGTCCTAAAAAAAAAAAAAAAAAAAAATTAGCTGCAAAGTTTGGGTTCAGTACTGAGAAGTGAGTGTATTCATTTCTGGCTTGCTTTTGTTATAAAGATGAAAAAGGAGTTTAGTTGCTAAGGAGGGTAACATGCCCGGATAATTCTGGTTGATAGGCGGTTTTGGGTAGGTCTTTGTTCACAGCACACATCCTTTGCCATAATTCATCAGAATGTGGTCATATCCATGTCCCATTATCCATAAGCATAAGATAGAAAAAGATTATTCTTATAGGTTTATTTATAAAATGTGCCTTTTTTGGCTGTATACCTAAAACTAGTTCCATTCAGATCCAGATAGTCCGGATGTGTTCTAATTTGTATTTGAATGGAGTCCAGACTTTAGCAAAGTGTTGCTAAGTGGAATAATGTATTTTGATTGTTTAAAGCGGGCATACTTGCATCCCGTGCATCTATCCTTGGTGCATAGAGGGTATTAGATTGACAATAAGTTACCAGATGCAATTTTCAGAAATGGATATTTACACGATCCAAGCCAAGTGCCATTCCACATTGTTGTTATTCCCTATTCCTGCCTACCTCTGTATTGCCCCAGTGTCCACTGCTGACCTCTTTAATCAATACAGCTACCTTGTCTGTGATCTTCTTGTCCAAGACTTTAAGATTGCACATTCTCCTTTCTTCTGTCAAATAAATTAGTCCACTGTCTTTATAGCCAACTTCATTTTAAGCCCTGAGCAGAATGAATCCAGATTTGTGGCAAAGGTAGAACACAAATGCTCTCTATCTGTTTCTGATAGAGCTCCAATTTCTCTCTAAAATGTCACAGGTGGGATGCCTGTCTACATTTCTATCAGCATTCTTGTCTTCCAGCTTTCACTGCAACAGCCTGGTCCTGTCAAGGTGGCAGGTCTTGTCAAATTGGCAGTTAACACTAACCATTTCCCTATTGTTTCAGGAGCCAGTGACCTTTGAAGACGTGGCTGTGAACTTCAGTCCAGGAGAATGGGCTCTGCTGGATTCCAGTCAGAAGAAGCTCTACAGAGATGTGATGACGGAGACCTTCATGAACCTGATCTCCATAGGTAAGAACGCTGCTTCTTCTGCTTCTTCAGAGAGAGAACAGCTGTGTCTTGCTCGCCTGTGTAGTTTCATGACTGGAATGTGGAAAGGGGGCATGATGGGGAAGGAGAAGGTCACATCACACTACAGTAAAAAGTAGACTGTAAGTGTTTTCTAGTGTTGGATAAGTCATATGATTTCTTTTGATTTGCTTCCAGGGAAAACAGAAGAAAACATTGAAGAGGACCATGCAAGTGTCAGAAGAAGTCTGCGGTAATCCACATTCAAAGAGGGGGATTGGTAGCAAATGTTTGCAATTTGTTCTAGGAAGTATGAAAACCAATGACTCAACAACATCTACATGTAAATTGGTTCTTTGACAAATTTCTCTAAAACCTGCACTGAGTTTGTGCATTCAGAGTTGTTGAGGATTCCGTCTCTTTAATCTATTAGTATTTCCTAAATATAGTATTTCCTACATTAAGCAATTGTAAGAAGTGTTTCTTTCCTTTTTTTATTTTGTTTCTGTTTTCGTTTTTTTACATAGCCCATGGAATCTCATTAGTATTACCTCTATAGGAATGGGTGCAGGGTATTCTAGTGGAGTATGAAAAATCCACAAGGGTCCAAACTCCTGAAGAAAAAAATCCTTATGAGAGTAAACTCAACACTTAGAACAGGCTCTTTCTATGTGGGCCTTAAAGCTGGTGCCACTCTACTGCTGTCCCCTGACTACTCTGTTAGCTGAAGTTAACCAAAGTGAGCCACAGCTCCCAGCCCCGGTGCTTCTCTTGGCTATTCATAAAATATTAGTTATGCTCTTTTCATTTTTTTGCAGAACTCAGATGATTGGAAGAGACTGTAAATATGAAGATAGTTGTCAGTGTGGAGAAGCCCATCACCGAATTCCAGAATATGTTGTTAACAAGGACATGCCTTCTGCAACAGCAGTGGATGAAAGCAGTGTGTGTGCAAGAGGCATCAGTGGCTACTCCCCTTCACATGTGCATCTCACAGATGAAACTGGGGAGAAACCGTTTGAGAATAAGGGATGTGTGCATGTAGCTTCTCAGTATGAGAAACGTTATGCAGATGTCACTTCTCCTGAGCCATTTCGCATACTAGAAGGTCCTAGAGAGATAATTTATCAAAAGAAACAACCTAATGAAGCCTATAGGATTCTCACTCCTAATCAAAATTATGAGAGAATTTACAGTGAAGGTACATATAATCAGTTTGAAAAAGCCATCCAGAGATACGCTTATTTTCAGATGTATGAAAAAATCCACACTGGAGTGAAACCATTTATGTGTAAGCAATGTGGAGAAGCCTTTGTTCATTTCAGCCAACTTGTCTACCATGAAAGAATTCATACGGGAGAGGAATGTTATGTGTGTAACCAATGTGGAAAAGCATTTAGACACTATTCATACCTCCAGAAACACGAACGAATTCACAGTGGAGATACACCCTATGTGTGTAAGCAGTGTGGCAAAGCCTTCATTCGTTCCTCACACCTTCTCGTCCATGAAAGAATTCACACTGGAGAGAAGCCTTATACATGTAAGCATTGTGGAAAAGCCTTCAGCCACCACAGTGCCTGCTACAGACACGAAATAATTCACACCGAAGAGAAACCCTACGTCTGCAAGCAATGTGGGAAAGCATTTACTTGTTCTACATCCCTTCGAAACCACGAAAGAATTCACACTGGAGAAAAACCTTATGCATGTAAGCAATGTGGCAAATCCTTCATCCAACGTGATGCTTGTTACAATCACGAAAGAACTCATACTGGAGAGAAGCCCTATGTGTGTAAGCAGTGTGGGAAAGCATTTACATGGTCCACATGCCTTCGCAACCATGAAAGGACTCACACTGGCGAGAAACCCTACACATGTAAGCATTGTGGAAAAGCCTTCACCCATTCCAGTACCCGGTATAGTCATGAAAGAATTCATACTGGAGAGAAACCGTATGTATGTAAGAAGTGTGGCAAGGCATTCATTCATTCTAGTCATCTTATCAGCCATGAAAAGATCCACACTGGGGAGAAACCGTATCCATGCAAGCATTGTGGAAAAGCCTTCATTCAACGTAAGGCTTGTCACAATCATGAAAGAACTCATACTGGAGAGAAACCCTATGCATGCAAATACTGTGAAAAAGCATTTAGGTGTTCCACATACCTTCGGAACCATGAAAGAACTCATACTGGAGAGAAACCTTATATATGTAAGCATTGTGGAAAAGCCTTTACACATCAAAGTGCCCGTTACCGTCATGAACGAATTCACACTGGAGAAAAACCCTATGTATGTAAAAAATGTGGAAAAGCATTCAGTGATTGTAGCTACCTTGTAAAGCATGAAAGAATTCATTGGAAAGAAACGTTACACATGTAAGAATAGAGAAGCTTTTATGTATTCCACAGACCTTTATATACACAAAAGAGCTGGCAGGAAAGAACTGACAAATTTACAGCAATGTATCTGGTGGCCTTGTCTGTGCACATGTTTCACGTATGAAAGGTGAGAACAGCTCACAAGAAGGCTCAGTGGGTAAAGGTGCTTGTTACTAAGCTTGATAATCTGAGTTCTGTCCCAGGGACCCATATGGTAGAAATAGAAAATTATTCCCAAAAATTTACCTCTGAATTCCATGTACACATGTGGGCTCACACACAAACTCATTATTTAAAATGTATATACTTACAGAGAACAACTGAAACCTTCAAAAAGTGTAGTTGTGTCCCTGATATGCAAGCATATATAGGATAAAATCCTATGGTACTGGGCATGGTAGGACATGCCTTTTATTCTAGCACTGGGCTAGGTGGGGATGGTAAAGATTAGAGAATTATAATGGAGATAGTGGATTTGAGCACCACATGGGAAGTTTAGGACAAGCCAGTTGCAAGCAAGTGGAATTTTCTTTGCAAGAAAAAAAGAAAACAAAGCTAGAGAGAAGGTTCAGCTGTTCAAAGCCCACGCTGCTCTTCCAGAGGACCTGTTTGTTTCTCAGCATCAACATTGTGTGGCTTAATTCCAAATCCAAGAACTGATGCCCTCTGGCCTATAGAACACATGCAATACACATACAGATAAAGAAAATAAGTCTTTTAAAAAACTACGTGTATAAAGCAAATAGGAGTTGTGGGTTTTTTTTTTTCAAAAAATACAAAATATGATCATGTAGTCTAATCTTATAGGAATAATAAATTGGAGACTGAGCAAATTTATTTGCACAGAATATTTCTGGAAATAACCTGGAGTACAATAAAATTATGAGCATTTTTATCATTGTTTGATTCTTATATGAGATCTTTAGTTTGCATTATTTTTTGTAGTTCTGAAATAAGATTTGGTGAATAATGTCATGATTTTGCTTGCCTGTATTGCCTGGTGCTTGAACTGCTGAAGCTACCAAGACATTATCTCTAACAATAGCAACCACAACCATATAAAAAAAACATGTGCATCGAGGTGGTGTAAGTTTGATGAATTAATTTCAGTTCAGTGGGTATTGTTTGATGAAGTGAGGTAGTACTTTTTCTACTTTACTGTAGAGCTGTTGGATTCATTGAACTGAGATACGTTTGTAATAAAATAGTAGACTTTATCTAGTTTGTTGGTAAGTGTGGCTCATTTGAAAGTGAAAATGTAAGCTTCTTAAAAGTATTTTCTCACTATAATATGTTATTTTTAAGAAATTATTAATTCCTCTGCAATTCTTACATTTGTGTGAAAAAATGGAATGTTTCTGGTGTTTGTATAAATTTTATATTTTGTGCTTTCCAGTGTATGTGTTCGAATAAGTGTTTTGCTTCTTTTTGTTTGTAGACAGGATGTAGGCTTGACTGGCCTAGAGCTCACATAGTTCCTGCCTTGCCTCCAAAGAGTTGGAATTAAAACCACTTCCTCTGGCTCAGTGATGTTTTTGTATCTGTGTTTTACAGGTTTTTGTTTGTTTTTTGTTTTGTTTTTGTTTTCTTTGGTTTGTTTGTTGTTTGAGAAAGGGTCTCATAGTATAGTTCTGGTTGTCCTGTACTAACTATATACAGCTTGACCTCTGGCTTCCAATGGCCAGGATTAAAATTCACAAGCCATGTGTTTTGCAGGGTTTTTTTGTGGGGGGGGCGGGGGGTAAATGATAAAAAAAATTGTTATTGGTGAGTGCGTATTTATACGGGTGTCTGTGGAGGCCATAATTATCAGATCCTTGGAGTGCTAGGTTGTTGTCAGACAGCTGAAATAGGTGCCGGGAACTGAAGTCAACTCTGAAGACTAGCAAGAGATCTTAACTGCTGAGCCGCCTCTCCAGTCCCCTCTTGCTCTAATTTTTTCTGGCAGTTTTATACATGTATGTCCTTTTCTCTCCCCCATTCCTTTTCTTCACCCTCCCTCTTGTGCTGGGATCCTTAACAAGTCCCCTTCTTTTTTCCATGTCTTATATGTGTTCCCACTGAGTCTAACTCAAGTTTCTTGCTCAAGCATACATTAGAAGTTATATTCTGAAGAGCAAATTGTCTCAGCCTATACCATTGAAAAGATGACTGTTCCTCCCCAACAACCATGAATTGTCAATAGCTCCTTACTGGATATGTGGAGATTCATGTTTTTTTCCCTTATTTATGATTAAAGCTCACAGGCCCAATCTGGTACAGATACCCATAGGTACAGTGAGTTCCTAACATACATGACACACATCATTTTTTTCAGACAGTTTCTGTTATGCAGCCCTGGATGTTCTGGAACTGGCTCTATAGACCAGGCTGTCTGCTAACTCAGTTCTGTCTACCTCTGCCTCCTGTGACTTTAGTCCTGTGGGACTAAAGGCATATTCCACTATGCTCAGCAAGTTTTTACATGGTTTTGCAGCATTTTTTTTTATCCTTTGTCCTTGTTCTACTCCCTCTTCTGCACTATTCCCTGGTCCTCCTGGGAGGGACTGACCCAATTAGGAATCTCCACCATTACTTATGGCAATTGGTCAGTGTGTTGAGCATTAATCTCTGGTTGTGAGTGCTTACAAGATGGTTTTGACAAGGTGACCATGTAGCAATATAGTAATAAGTTCCCCCTCCCCCAGAACCTATGGCCTTACCAGCCACCGGCTTTTAAACTGGGTTTGAAGAACTAGGTATGCATCTCTTGTCAACAAACAAAGCTTCCATTGAGTTGTTGGCTAAAGGGGTCCCATAGAAATCCCAGGATGTTGCCAAAATAATAGGCTGTTGTCTGAAAACTGAAAGCAAAGTCCCATTCTTAACACAGCATCCACACAACTCATTGAACATGGAGAGAGAGCTGGTGCCTACATAGAACTCTCACTACAACTTCGAGTGTCTTTGGTATGGGAAAGTACTTTGCGGGCTATCAAAAAGAAGTGTAAATACCAACCCAGCCACAAACCATTTGATCTACCGTCTGTCCTGCCTGCAACATATGCTAGGCAATGATAGCACAAAGCTTGTGTGAATAACCAATGACATTTGACTTAAGATCCTCTCCATGACATGGAATCCATATCCAATACTGGGTGACCAAGAACCAGAGACTAGATATCCCAGGGGCCTAGGGTAAAATCAAATACTACTGGTCTAAAAAAATAACTATTGACAATATACTGCTATGTTCATAGATTGGTGCCTTATGTAGCCATCATCAGATAGGCTCCTTCCCACAGCACATGGACATGAATACATAGATCCACAGCAAGACAATATGTGGAGAGTGTCTGAATGAGAGATCTCCATCAATCCCTTCCCTCAGAGTTCAGGAAACCCTGCAAAAGAGGGGTGGAAAGAGTGCAGAAGTCAGAGGATGGAGGAAACCAGGAGAACAAGGTCCTCCGAATCAATTAAGCAAAGCTCATAGGAATTCACAGAAACTGAAGCAGCAAGTATTGGGTCTAAGCCAGTCTGTACCAGGTCCTCTGCACGTATATTATAGCTTTCAGTTTAGTGTTTTATGGGACTCCTGAGGGTCTGAACAGGTGGGTCTCTGATTCTTGTACCTTTTTTGTTGGTTTGCTTTGTTCAACATGGATATGGTTTTTGTTTTATGTTATTACATTTTATTTTGTTATTTAAAAAATACCATTGAGAAGTAAGAGAGAGGGAGCAAGGAGAGAGAGGGGGCAGGCATGAGTTTCCTCCTGTGGTAATGGCCTCTAATCCAGCCAGAAATTCAGCTCCCTAATATTTATTCCACTATTTTACTATTAAGGTACATGTTGCCTGATAAGTCGTTATTAAAGTTCACAGGACATATACTGAGGTAAGACTGTTGATATTTCTTCCCTGTCAGCCTGCATAACTGCTTCTGGCATTATGAAGGTTAGCCAGTAGGTATGCATCTTTCAGTCCCAGCTTGATGTCTCTGTACCCTGTGGCAAAAAATGTGCAGTAACTTCAGTAATAGGGTCTGAACAATTTCTGCTAGACAATCAAGAGCAGTGGTAACAGATTGTATTTGGCAGGTGATCTCTGTGGCATGTCCTGTACTTGGCACTTGGTTTTTCATTTAGTAACCCATGGCTTCTTCTAAGAATATTATTCATCCATTGAGGGTGGTTCCATTCATACTCTAAAATTTATATTTGAAATAAGTATAATTTTCTAGATGGACATTTCATATATGCTTGTATTCCCTCCCTTCCAGTTTCATATCTGATGGGTTGTAGTATCACGTTGCCCACTTGAGTGACCCCTGTCTATTTACCTGACCTTATACATACTATGTCAAGTGCACAGCTATAAAAATGTGTAGGTGGGAGCTGCACAAAAGGGAGAACCTTAGGTGTTTGTCTTTCTGAGTCTGGGTTACCTCACTCAGTTCTAAGTCTCTTTTCCTTCCAGTTTCATTTCATTCTTTACCCATGAATGAGATTCCATTGAATATTTAAGTACCAAGTTTTCAGTATCCATTCAACAATTGATAGTTTCAGGCAGGTACCACTTCCTTGAATGCATTAGTACAAGTATCTCTCTCTTAGGGTATATGCACAGGAGTAATTTGCTAGGTCATGTGGCAGTTCTATTTTTAGATTACTTTTAAAAGAACTTCTATGCTAATTTCCATCATGGCTGCACTAATCTATGTGCACTCTTATCAACATTAGGTCAGGATTATTATTTTCCTGTTTGTTTGTTTTTTTTATCAGCATTTATTATTTGTTTTCTTAGTCTTGGACATTCTAACAGGTGTAAGATGACACAAAGTTGATCAAATTTTCATTACACACTTTTTATAATTTTCTTACTAGTTTTTTTCATCTTTGAAAACTTTCATTGCATACACCATTTTTAATGGGGTTGTTTTCCATTAGTTTGGGGGTTTGTAGTACTTAATGTATTCTCTGCAGTAATCTCCTATTAGATATGTAACTGGTGGAGAGTTTTCTCCCATTCTGTAGACAGCTTGATTGACAGATTATTTGCAGGATAAAAGTTTTTAAATTCCACATGTCAGCAGTTGATTGTTGGCCTTATTCCTGAGCTACTGGACGGGTCCTGATCTGTGCCTGTGTATTTTAATGTACTCCCTACTTTATCTTCTTAGTAGCTTCAGAGTTCAGGTCTAACACTGAATTCTTTGATCTATTTGAAAGTGATTTTTTTTAATACAGAAAGAATGATAAGGGTCACATTTCATTTTTCCACTTGTAGATATTCAGGTTTCTAAATACCATTTGCTGTCTTTTCCCCAATATATATTTTTGTCTTGTAAAAGTCAAATAACTGTAGTTATTCGAATTTCTATCTGGATCTTCAATTGTATTCCATTGATAAGTATTTGTTTTTTTCTACTAAATTATTACTATTGCTATTTTTCTAAGGTATAACTTGAAGTCAGGAATAGTGATACTTCCAATTGCATTTTTATTGTTGAGGATTTTTGCTGTTGTTGTAATTGTTGTTGTTTCTTCTTCATTGGTTTTCCTGGGCCTTATGCTTCCATGTGAATCTTAAGATGTTTTTTCTCTACTTCTGTGAAGAATTGCATTAGAACTTTTATGGGAGTTTCACTAGATATGTAGAATGATTTTTGTAGAAAGATCATTTTCACAGTGTTAATTCTTATTCATTAGCATGAAAGGGCTTTGCATCTTCTGGTGTCTTCAATTTCTTCAGTATTTAAACTTTTTATTCTATAGGTCTTTAATTTCTTAATTAGATTTATCCCAAGATTTGTTTATTTGTTTTGATAAGTAGAGAGGCTACTGATTTTAGTGTGTTAATTTTGTGACCTACCATTTTGCTGAAAATTCTTATCAGCTCTAGGAGTTTCCTGGTGACATGTTTGGAGTCTTTCATAGTAGCATATAGCATCTCCAAATAGGGATACTTTGACCTCTTCCATTCCTAGTTATCCCTTTTATTACTTTAGCTAGGACTTCAGATATTATATTGAATAGTATTGGTGACAGTTAACTTCTTAGTCTTGTTCATAGTTTTACTTGGAATGCATTGTGGGTTTTCACCATTTAGCAAAATGGTGCCATAGATTTTTCATATATACCTGTTAAGATATGTTCCACCCCTTTCTAGTGTCCCCAAGGACTTTATTATAAAGGGGTTTAGGATTTTGTCAAAGGCCTTTTGTATATCCTAATTATGTGATTTACATCTTTGGGTTCATTTATATAACAAAATACATTCACTGATTTATGCCTGTTGAACCATTCCCATATACCTGCAATGAAACCAGATTTATCATGGCAAATAATGCCTTTTACATATTCCTAGTTCCATTAGTTTGTTGGGTTTTTTTTTTTTGGTTTTTTTAATTTGTTTTGTTTTGTTTTGTTTTTGCAGTAGTACAATGCGCTGGGAATAGCAGAGACAAACTGTATCCATTTGATGGGATTTCACCTCCTGGCCTGTGGCTTTGTGATGTCCCTGGAGCATTGTTTAGAGTTTGTGCTTAGTTCACAGTTTCTCAATTTCCTGTTCAGATGGTGATGTTGGTCCCAGCAGCAGTTGCTATGAAATTACTGGACAAACTGTCCACCAGCACACCTTTTGTAGGTTTCCTGGTAGAGGTCTATTCACCTGGTTTTAGCCTTCCAATGTCTGGTGAATTCTGTAGCTATAGCAGCTCCTGCACTGGATTCAGTCATAGCAACAAGTTCAGTCTAATATTGGTTATTTGGTTTATTATTATTACTCTTTTTTAAGGTTTTTTTATGTAGTCTACATATTAATCCATGGTCAACTCAGGCAAGTTTTTATAATTAGCAAAGATTTTTCTCATATTCTATGGTCTATTTTTCCACTCAATTTTAATCTTTGTATTTAAATTGTGTGTGTGTGTGTGTGTGTGTGTGTGTGTGTGTGTATGTGTGTGTTTTAAAATTCTTATTGTAGGGATGGATGAACATGCTGTCATATACCTTTTGTTTCAGTGCTTGAAAGGCAGAAGTGGTAGCCCTAGACACATATACATGCAGGAAACAATGAAGAGACTCAGCAAATTGTATTTATTATTATTGTATTGTATTATTCATTTATATGTATGTGTATCAACAACAGTGAAATAATGAGAGACTTTGGAAGGAAGTGGCGGGGGTGAATATGGGAGGGGTAGTGATATAATTAATTATATTTTAATAAAAGCAAAAATTTTGGAGAGCTGGAGATTGGCCAGCAGTTAAGAGCACACGAGATGGGGTAGCATATACCTTTAATCTCAGCACTCTGAAGCAAAGGCAGGAAGATTGCTGTGAGTTCTAGGACAGCCTGGTCTACAGAGTGAGTTCTAGGACAACCAGGGCTAAACAGAGAAACCCTGTCTTTAAACAAAAACAAAAAAACTACTCACAACTGCTCTTCCAGAAGTCCCAGACTTAAGTCCCAGCCTCCATATACATTGGCTCACAACGATCTGTAGATCCAATCTCCTTTGGCATTGCATGATGTGGAGCACAGTTACATATTCAGGCAAAATAACCAAAATAAACATAAAATAGACAAAAAATAATTTAAAAACCCAATTGACAAATTTGAGCCTGTGTGCATTTGAACTTTTCGGCTAAATGTATATGTGTGTGTGTGTGTGTGTGTGTGTGTGTGTGTGTGTGTGTGTGTGAGAGAGAGAGAGAGAGAGAGAGAGAGAGAGAGAGAGAGGTTTACACGGTTCTTACAAATATAGACCTTTTCTCATGTATATATAGGGAGAGTGTGTATATACACACATTGTCCTTCATATTTGTGGATGGAAGCAAGCTGACCACAAGCAATTTGACATGCCTACTATGAATGTTTTTGAGCTCAAAAATACTGCAGTATGTTGAGATCTGTACATTTTGTGCATCTAAATTTATTCTCCAGTGTATTTTCAGGGTGGCAATTAGAATTACAGCCAGTCCAGGCTTGCCCTCATGGTTTAAATACATGCTTTTTTTTCTCTCCAATCTGGGAGAAAAATCTGTGTATTTGAAGGTGAGTGGCTACAATGCCTCTCCTATGTATGACAGTGATTTGAAATAGTTTCCTATACACATGTATATAGTATGCAGTTTCTCTCCAGTGTGAAGGTAAATGGAAGTAATACTTTTAGACATTATGTTTATAGGATTTTTCTGGTGAGTCTTGTACTAACTGTGAACATGACCTGATGACATTCCACACTGCTGATGTACAGAAGGCTTCTGTCTAGTCTTCTATTACATATATGAAGGATTATGCAATTCTTACAAATACAGACCTTTTCTCCAGTATGATTTCTTTCATGAGTTTTAAGGGAAATGTAATGAGGAAAAACTGTCATATACAGTTTTTTTGTTTGGTTTGGTTTTGTTAGATAGGGGAGCCCTTGCTAGTCTGGAACTATGTAGACTAGGCTGGCCTAGGAATCAGAGATACACCAAGCTCTCCTCCCACCTGCTAAGCAACTTGATTAAAGGGGTTCAACACCACAATCAACTGTCACATACTGTTTACATACATAAGATTTTCCAATAATTCACTTCCATGTATGTGTAGGTAAGTAATTTTTGGTTTTTCAAGATAAGGTTTCTCTGTGGACTCTTGGCTGTTCTGGAACTCACTATATAGACAAAGCTGGCCTCCCGTGAACTAGGATTAAAGGCATGTGCTGCCACCACCTGGCTCAAAAGAGAATTTTTAAAATACATCTACAGAGTCTTCCAGAGACTTCAAATTTGTGAAGGAAACTAGAAGAAACAGACTTTCCTGAATTGTTTAGGGACATCAGTTTCATTTGGGGTGAATCCTTTGATTTTCTTGAGAGCTATAATGAGATGAGTCCGACCCACTGGCTTACATAGAAATAATTCCCTATAGTGTTTCATTTCTTTCACGAATATGAATATAACTGCAGTACCTGAATGCTTTCCCACATTGCTTGTTCATGATGTGTAAAGCATTTCATGACCTCTGACCCTTACTGGCTTTCATCATGTGTCTTACTTTCATGGGTTTTCTCTCCAGTGTAAAGTTGTCTTGTAGCTCTAAAAGTATGCAAAGAACCATTTCCCACACTCCATATATTTAATGGGTCTTTCTATAGATTCCTGATTGCCTTGTTCAAATGTGGTATAAACTCTGAGCTGCACATGTACAGATCAACAAGAATTTCCCCAAGTAAATGAGCACATGGTGTCATGTGGGCTCTGGGAACCAGACTCAGGCTTAATGAGATATTCCTTTACTCACTAAGCCAATTTTGCCCCCCAAACATCTTGCTTGAAGAAAATATATTTTAAGGTACAAAATATAAAATATGTGTAAGAAATTTTACTATTAGAAAATCCAAGTGTACATAAAATTTAAGGAAACTGCCAATAAATTAAGAATAGTAAGAAAAATATAACCTGTCACATAAGGACAATTGAAAACACTAACAGTTAACAAGCAGTCTATTCTCAACTTCAAATGACCCATGATTATGAAAAAAGCTACATATAAATTAAGTCTACTAGACTCTTATAATTCACTTAAGTTTCATGAATCAAACACAGTTTCACATGAAATGGGAAAAGGTACTCCCTCACTTGGTTTTCAGAAAATGCCCATTGAAATAAGATGGATCACTATAACTTGGTAGCACACTCCTTTAATATCATCCAGCCTGTTCTACATCGTGAGAACTTTATTTCAGTACAAAAATTGACTTATCAAATTAAAAAACATCACTTCAACACATGTAGTGTGTACTGTTGCTTCTGTTGTTCTTCAGGACAGGATTTTGTAACCTTGGTTTTCTAAACAGCAGAAATGAGAGGCAAAATCATGCCAACATTTTCTCAAATTCCACAAAATCAGACTTTCAAAAGAAAACGTTTGTTTGGAGTGCTCAATTTTCTTGCTTTTACAACATACAGGAGAGAATTCCCTTTTACCTTATTTGAGGCAACATGCAACTTATATTATTTTTAATGCTGAATTTTTTCCATTGGTTGGAATGAGTTCTTAACTCTCCCAGGTGTGTTCAAATTCACTGTATTCAATTTTGTAATTTTCTAGCATCTACTTCTCTAATGAGTAACACATGAGGCAGAGACAGCAAGACTGCCCAGCAGGTTAAGGTACTTGCTTCTGAAGGCAACCTGAGTTCCTTCTGAGGACCTACAGAGTGGAAAAAACAGAACAGACTTCTGAAAGCTGTCCGTGTGGACACCATGCACATATACCTACATAAATGTAAGGTTCATGAATTGTAATTTATGTCAAATGAAATTTTCAAAAAAAAAATGTGCCTTAGCACATCTGATGGAACTGGTTTTTATCCAACATCACATTTCATATGTGCCCAGATTTACACATTTTAGGTCTATTCCAGCTATTTCTTTCCAGATTTTTTTTTTTAATTACACCTATGAGACTGGAAAGATGACTCAGTAGATACTGCTCTCCAGAGGACCCAAGTTGGATTTCCAGCCATCACATGGGAAAGCTCGCAGGCACCTGGAACTCCAGCTCCAGGGGAATCTGATGCCTCTGGCCTTTGCGTACTCTAGCCCTCACACGCACAGACCCACACCCTACACAAAACTAAAACTAAAAAACAACATTAAAATGTATTTTAAAGCCAGGCAGCAGTGGCGTGCACACCTTTAATCTCAACGCTCAGGAGGTAGAGGCAGGTGGACCTCTGAGTTTAAGGTCAGCCTGGTCGGCAGAGTGAGTTGCAGGACAGCCAAGGGACTGCACAGTGAAACCCTGTCTCAAAAAAACAAAAAATTAAAAAAGGTATTTTAAATTATCCCATTTCTTTCTACGTATATGTGAGGGTATGCACGCAAATGATAGCGAATGTGTACAAGTCAGAGGTAAACCTTGGAGACTCAGTTCTCTCTCTTCACAGGGTTCTGAGCACCCAACTAGGGCTATCAAGCTTGGGGCAAGTGCTTTTACCCCCGAGCCATCTGACTGACCCTGCATACACTTTTCCTAACAGCAAGTTGATCAAAGATAATTCCACATGATATACATGGTCTTAAATTCTACCCACTGGGTTTCTTTTCAGTGTGAGCTCGCTCATGTTTGTGAAGGCATGTGGAAACCCTAAATGCTTTTCCACAATAATTACATATATAAGGTTTTTCTCCAGTGTGAATTCTTTCATGGTCACGAAGGGATGTGGAAATCCTAAATGCTTTTCCACATTCCTTACACACATATGGTTTCTCTCCAGTGTGAATTCTTTCGTGATTATAACAAGCATCACGTTGGATGAAGGCTTTCCCACAATGCTTACAAATGTAGGGTTTCTCCCCAGTGTGAATTCTTTCATGGTTGTTGAGATGACTGGCACGGAGGAATGCTTTCCCACAGTGCTTACAAACATAGGGTTTCTCTCCGGTGTGAATTCTCTCATGAATGTAACGAGCACTGGAATGGCTGAAGGCTTTCCCACAGTGCTTACATAGATAAGGTTTCTCTCCAGTGTGAATTCTTTCATGCCTCCGAAACGATGTGGAACATGAAAATGCTTTCCCACACTGTGTGCACACATAGGGTTTCTCTCTAGTGTGAATCCTTTCATGACTGTACCAGCCACTATAATGGGTGAAAGATTTTCCACAATGCTCACATGTGTAAGGTTTTTCTCCACTGTGAATTCTTTCATGGATAAGGAGGTCATAGGAACGAATGAAGGCTTTTCCACATTGCTTACACACATATGGCCTCTCCCCACTATGAATTCTTTCATGATTCTGGAGAGATGAGGAATATCTGAATGCTTTCCCACACTGCTTACATGTATAACATTTTTCTTCGGGGTTAATTATTTCATGTTTAATAAGGTGATTGGAATTAACCAAGGCTTCACCATACTGCTTATACACAAATGGTTTCTCTCCAATGGTGATTCTTTCATATATTTGACCGTAACTGTACCTCCAGAAGGCTTTCTCAACTTGCTTCCATTCATGGAGTTTATCTCCAGTGTGAATTCGCTCCCAACACTGGTCAGAATTAAGACTCCTATAGGCTACATTAGATTGCTTATTCTGATAGGGTGTCTCGGACTCAGAGTAAGTAGAATCTTTCCAACACTTGTCCCGTGTAAAAGTCTTCTCCACATGTTCCTGAGGCCCATAGGGTTTGTCTGCAGTTTCACATCTGAGGTGCACATGTGAGGGTGAATGAACAAGGACGTCTCTTGCAAGCACACTGTTTCCACACACTGATATTTCAGGAGGTGTGTTTCTATGAATGATGTGCTCTGGATTTCGTCGCTGGGTTTCTCCACATTGACTGCCCTCTCCATAGTCACAACTCTTCTCGACCACCTGAGTTCTGCAAAATGGAGAAAAGCATAGCTACACTCTTATAGTCACCAAGAGAAGTGCTGAAGGTTAGATGCTGGGGCTCTGTTATTATTCTAGGGCAGCAGGGGGAGGACGACAAGTGTCAAGCCTGCGTGGGCCAAATTCAAAGACCCTGGAGGAGGGAGAACGGCATGACTGATTTTGCTTCTATGAGAATTTGTAAATATAAATGAGCTAACTGACCATTAAACCCAGGTCCTTAAGATGGCAGACAGAGGGGGGCTGGAGAGATGGCTGGGGGCTGGAGAGATGGCTCAGCGGTTAAGAGCACTGAATGCTTTTCCAAAGGTCCTGAGTTCATATCTCAGCAACCACATAGTGGCTCACAACCATCCTTAATGAGATCTGATGCCCTCTTCTGGGGTTTCTGAAGACAGTGTACTTACATATAATAAATAAATCTTAAAAAAAACATAGCAGACAAAGTTCTTAAATATTACTGCTTTTAAACATTTCACACATATTATGTGTACCACAGTTAATAAAGTTGAATATTCACTGAAAAATGGTATGCATCAAATATTATGCGTTTTAAAACAAATCCTTTACATCATTTATTGATAATAGGTTTTAATCGAAACCTGAAATTCATTTTACTGCACACACCTTATATCCGAAGCTGAACAGTAACTTGATAAAGGACAATTTAGGCACAATGAAACACTAAAATAGATCTTACACAGGTTAATGTTGCACTATATTTTGGCAATATTCACACACTACAGAGTTGTCATCGTGTATTCTGAATATCCCTCCAGCTCAGTGTGCTTGGAAAGAATTTTTGAGATTAAATCAATTACACTGAGATGTACTGAACCATTTGCTTGTTCTTGGATTTCCTATCACTTGATAATATTTATAATAAATTCCTCTCTCTCTGAATATTACCTCACATTTTTCCTTAGACTTTGGTAGCTGTCTTCAATATTTTCTTTTTCCTCTGTTTTCCCTAAAAAGCAAACCCAAAGAAATCATTATGATTTAATTCAGTATCACACAAAATCTTACTCACTTCTACATTTTGTTATTGTGCAATAAGACCAGGAATACTACATTCACCATCAAGCTCCCTTCCAACAACCATACAGATGAACAAGAAGCAGCTGTTCTCTAACTGAATAAATAAAGAACTCATGGTGTATGTTGTTACCTATGGAGATCAGGTTCATGAAGGTCTCCGTCATCACATCTCTGTAGAGCTTCTTCTGACTGGAGTCGAGCAGAGCCCACTCTCCTAGGCTGAAGTTCACAGCCACATCCTCAAAGGTCACAGGCTCCTGAAATAACCCACACGATAGGAAGTCAAAATTAACTGCCAACTTGACAGAATCTAGAGCCACAGAGAAGATAAGATGTTAGGAATACTTGCAAGTAAAAGCAGAGACTAACTGGCCACTTTGACAGGAGCTTAGAACATGAGAATGCTGAAAGAAATAGAAATTGTCAAGGCCTGGATCACAAAGTTTCAAAGGAGAACAGGAGAATGGCTACTTGTGATTTATTTTAACTAAAATTTGGCTTCATTCTGCCAGAGCCCGACAACTTGAATGAGGTCAAATTTAAAGAAAATGAGATAATTTGACACAGAAAATGAGTGTGAACAAGCTTAAAATTTGGGACAAGAAGGGTACAGATAACAAAGCGACCATGATTAGCACTGAGCACTGAGACAACAGTGAGGCATGCTCACACAGGATCTGAATTAGCCAAGTGAGACTCCACTGACTTAGGCTATGCAATTAGCCCTCTGCAAACAATACACCTATCAACCAGTTAGCAACCTAGAACCCCAACATTCATCAGGAAACATATAGAACTACTTTATACAATGAAAACACTCCCCCATTATCACGTTTCTATTCAAATAAATTCTGTAAGGCTTCAGGAACCTATGGGCCATGAAATGATTTTGGGTACATGCACAATAAGCAAATTATTTTCATAAATAAATCTCTGGGGCTACTTCTCTATTACTTTACGCTTATCATAATTGGACTGGCATCAAAACAAAGAACTATCTGTACATGATACACACCTTAGCAACTAAACTTCTTTTCAACTGCATACTAAAAAGAGGCCTCAAACGATAATTTGGACCCTTGAGTATCCCCACTCGTGTAGCCTATTGTCATTCCTAACAGTTTATTTCTGATCTGTACTATGGTTTTACTAGACCTGGCTACTTTTTGAAATCTATGAGGATCAACAGTTTAAACCTGTGGGTCATGACCACTTTGGAGTTGATTGATTCTTTCACAGGGGTCACCTTATATTATGATTCATAACAGTAGCAAAATTACAGTTAGGAAGTAGCAACAAAAGTAATTTTATATTTGGGGCATCATCACAACATGAGTAACTGTATTAAAGGACCACAGCATTAGGAAGGGTGAGAATTACTGGTTTAAACAAAGGCAACAAAGAACCGGAAATGGGGGTTGAAGACATGGTTTAGCAGTAAAAGCTGCTCTTCCAGTGACCCAGATTCAATTCTCAGCACCCACATGACAACTCACAAACACCTGTAATCCAACACCCTCTTCTGACCTCTGCTGGCTTCTTCATGGATGTAGTGCACATACATATACTCAGACAGGCAGACACATAGACTAAAATAAAATAAAATAAAATAAAATAGAACTTGGAAACACCCTGTTCAGATCCCCATATACCAGTAACATATCTGACAAATTCCACAGGGAAAGAAAGCAAATCCTCCTCTCTCACTAGTAAAACTTTCCCTCACCACTTTCTAACCATGTCATAAAATGAATCTCTAGAGCTATTTCTCTATTATCTTATGCTTATCATAAATGGACTAGCATCAAAAAAGGCAAAACTGCTCTCCTAAGATCCATCCTCCAGGAAGCAAGACCCTGTCTGGGGATTCTTGGATCCTTTCCTTTCTGTCTTAGTTAGGGTTTCCATTACTGTGAAGACACATCGGGACCAGAGCAATTCTTATAAAGGACAGCATTTAATTGAGGCAGGTTTACAGTTTCAGATGCTTAGTCCATTATCATAATGGCAGCAAGGAGAGTTTGTGTACCACACTGGACATAACTTGAGCATATATGACCTCAAAGCCCACCCCCACAGTGACATACTTCTTATAACAAGGCCATACCCACTCCAACAAGGTCATGGCCATGCCTCCTAATAGTGCCACTCCACATGAGTCTATGGAGGCCATTCCTATCAAAGCACACACTTTCCTTGACTCATCCTTTTAACTTTAAAGCTTGTCTTTCTCCGTGTGCAGGTACCATCAGGGCATCTGCCACTAAAAGGCTAATATATTCTCTAGAGTCAAGGGCTCAGATTTCCTGTCTTTTCTGTATCAAAAGCCAGCATATTATACCACTTGATTCGTGAAAAATAAACACCTTGAAGATTTCCATTCTCTGACTTCCTACAGAAACCCTGAGGGAAAAAGTATTCTAGGAACAAAGCATTTTACTGACTTACTAGATAAGTAGCCTCACCTACCAGGACCCTGGTTTTTTTTTAGACTTTTCTTTACTTTTAATTGTGTACACATGATATGTCTATGTCTGTGTGAATATGTACACTTGAATACAGTGTCTAGAAGTCAGGAGAGGTTATCTGATGCCCTGCCACTGGAGTAACAGATGGTTGTAGGTGCTAGGAATAGAACTTGGGTCCTCTCTAAGATGACCTCTTAACCACTGAGTCATCTCTCTCTAGCCCCAACCCTATAGTTACAATGATTATAAGCCCACACTCCTAACCATGGATACAACCTTTCCACCAACTCTCATTCAACCAGTGACCCAATACATGAGACAGGACATCTGTGATGGGATTATGTGCTTCAACGTGGAGCTTGGACAAAAGCCACTGAAGTCACAAAAGGATAGATTATGGAGGAACTCACAAGGAGATATGGAAATAACCGAAAACAAGTGCAGCACCTATTCCAGGCATGATGCCTGAGGACACTCAGCATCCGAAGCAGAGACTCTACACGGGGCTGTCCCAGAGTCTACATTCTGATCTTCCCTCTCTGAGGGGAAATCACCATTTCAGGGGAGACTGTCAATGGTTCTCCATTTCCTCCTTCCTGTTACAAGTTACTAAGGGACACACCTTGTCTGTGGTTCCTCCACCTGCCCAAAACTTCAGTATATTGGTAATCACTAGCAAAAGTCTGACCCAGACAAAAAGTGTCATATTTCATTTTAATACTGCCTAGACCCAGCACAAACTGAGGCCCACAGAGACATAACACCGAAGTAGCAGCCTCAAACT
>BTHU01000007.1:4054171-4129171 GCA_036184795.1 Tokudaia tokunoshimensis | reverse complement strand
TGTCACTGTCTTTTAAATCACACACACACACACACACACATTCCACATTTAAATTTACAATTGTATCACTTGGTATATCAGCTTTCCTGATGCAAATTTTTAAAAATGATACACCAGAGCTGAAGATTAGGCTGAGTTCTTATAGTGCCTGCTAGCCATTGAAGAAAACCTAAATTCTGTTCCCAGTGCTGCATAAAACTGAATGGGTAACTCGAGCCTGCAATCACACCATAGAGGTAGATAGAGGTAGAGGTAGAGGCAGGGATATCAGAAGTTCAAGGTCACCTTCAGCTTAGTTAGGTGCATAATAACCTGCCTCTCTTAACACACACACACACACACACACACACACACACACACACACACACACACACACGAAAGCCAAGCAGCAGTAGTAGCACATGCCTTAATCCCAGCACTTGGGAAGCAGAGGCAGGAAGATCTCTATAAGTTTGATGCCAGCCTGGTCTACAGAGCAAGTTCCAGGTCAACCAGAGCTACACAGAGAAACCCTGTCTCAACATCCCCCGCCCCTCCCCTCCCCCAAAAAAAGGAGTAGAGAAGAGCAATTTCAGATGCCTCAACTTTTAAGAAAATTTGCAAAGTAAGCCTAATGACTTCAGTTTGATCCCCAGAAAACACGTCAAAGTGGAAAGGAGAAAAACAGTGGCACAGTATTATCCTTGGACCCCCACAAGCACACCAGGGCCCGGGGGGCAACACAGAGTATCACACACACTTAACAGTAATAATTTTTATGTACTGCACTCAAGCTCAAAAATGTTTTTAGCAGGGAAAAAAACAAAGGTGCCTTTGTGTCAGGCTGACCATCCCAGACGTTCTCAATAATCAGAAATTACCATCTACATAGAACAAGTAGTGGAAGGCAAAAAAGCTGAAGATTTAATATTTCTTCCAAGAACTGTATTCCAATTAAATACTGATTGACGAACTTTCCTAATTCTTTCGGTTCAGAGAAGCCCACCAGAGCAAAACGAGATTACAGTTACATGAATCCCCTCCCTCAGGCTTTTCCCCCCATTTTCCGTATTTCCAATTTTAACTATTTTGGCCTGCATTATTATTAAAAAGAGGAGAGCTCAAAAGAGAGATTGAAATAGATTTCCAGAGGAGAAAAAACGCCCTCTACACAACAAGGAGCCTTTGCCTAACATAAATAAAGCCTACGGTTCAATTAGCAATACTGTAAGGAGACAGTTGTCTGAATCCAGGCATCCCAAGGATAACTTCTCTATCTTGCTGACAGGATCAAACAAACTGAGTTCACAGTTCCCAGGCCCAGGAACCAGCTCCTTTGTTCCCTCATCAGTTTGAGTTACGCACCAAATGTCCAGGGTGACCACCAAGATTCTGAGAAAAAGACCTTGAAACCAAGAGGCCCAGGGAAGGCTTCATTACCAACGTTCACTTTACCCCTTTCCTGGGACAGGCCGCAGGCGTCTAGTCAAAATCACTTTGGCGACTCCTTGCCCAACCCCTTGTGTCAAAATACGATTGGACAATTCTACAGCCCACTCCAGTCCCCTTCGCTCATCCTAAATTTTCCCTCCCTGACCGGACAGGGTTTTTGTTTTGTTTTGTTTTTTGTTTGTTTGTTTGTTTGTTTTCTGTTTAATTAAAATAAAGATCTTGCTTTGCGAGACTCTCGTACCCGCTTCAGTTCTTTTGGTTTTGGGGACCCCGACCGCAGAAAAAAAGAAAAACACGCCGTGATCACAGAGGAAACCTGAAGCAGGGCAAACGACAGTGCACGGGCAGGAAGACCGGCAACAGCTCACACACTCACTGTCGTTCAAAACGCAGTTTGGGTTCAGCATCACCAACCAGCCAGCGCCGCAAATTCTGCAGAGGCGCAAGTTCGAGGCACGGACTCACACTGAAAGGACTGGCATGAAGCCGTTTCATAGGGAAGAGACAGAACTGGACGCTGGTCTCCTGGCAGTGTCACAAATCTGTTACCCAGTAGCCCGCGACACACTCACCATTCTCTGCTTTTGATGCATACTGTGTCCTCTCCAAGGAGCACGAAATCGGAAGAAGTGACAGTAACCGAGGAAGAGTTGCCACGACTCTTCCCGCAGCTGCACCGGCTTCAAGATGGCAGCAAGAGCGAAACCCTTCGATTATCTGCGCTTCTTATTGGACAGGGGAATAACAGCATCGTTGATTGGTGAATAGCTCTCCCCGCCTCCTATGAGCTTAATTAAAAAGAAATCAGTCTTTCTGCGGACCAGTACAACTGAAATGACAGCTGTCACTCATGACCCTTTTAGCTTGCTCTTCGCTGACACAAACCTGGCACAACCTGAAGTTTTGTGGCATTTAAGGAAACATTCAGCAGGATTTTTGGTGCATGTGCTTGCTGCCTTGTGTATTCAGTGGGCCCTTCCCACTCCTCACCCTATCTCCTAAAGAAATAGTGCTACAGCTTTACAGTGGAACCTCTAGATTCAGTACCCCAAGGAGAACACCCAAGACATCACCTTAGGAGGAGTCCCTACGTCAATCTTGGGGCAGAGGGGGAGAAAACGGAAGACCTGACAAGCAAGCTCAAGATTTGGGGAGGTTAAGCTAAAGCTTTCTCAAACCTTGTGTTTCAATCTACCCATTTTCTGCCAAGAAAATTAAAACATATCAACAAGGAATTCAATTATACAATATCTGGAGAAAAAATGGAATTGCATGGCATAAGTATTCTACAAAGGACTCAACAAGTATGAAAAGCAACCTTTGAACTTTAGACAAAAAGGTTTCTTTGCCCAAGGTCCCAAGGAAATTCTACATTCAGAAATGTGAAATATTCCCAGCCTTCCAGTTCACACTGATTTTGGACCAAGAGCGCTACAGTGGATCTGCTGGGCTCGGGGAGAAGCCGAGATGCTGGGCTCGGGGAGAAGCCGAGAAAATTCACTTCAAAGACAGCGGCTTAAAATGAAAGCTTTGTTCTCTGAGCACACAGGGAGGTGGCCAGCTCGGGATCTGAACTGCATCCCTAAAGGGAAATAGTATAGCATATTTATAGGATGAAACCACAAGTCAAGAGGAAAGTGGGGTGGACTGTAGCATTGTCCACTCTTATTTTGACATAATGAGTTGAACAAGGGAGTTTCCATTGTGGTTCTGCCCCCTATTGGGGGCAGACAGTCAGGAATGAATATTGATAATTGGGCATTATCCGGGGTCTTCCGGTTTCAATGCCCTCGAGTCTGAATTTGGCGGCCAGGCCCCATCCTGGACCTCTGGCCTGTAACTCAAAATGTTAAGGGTGCAAAGGGGTGGGTTCATGTCCTCTACTTCTTCCTCTACCATGGGGTTGACCTTAATATTCACAAAGGAGAAAGTGTTATCCATACTCAAATTATGGGTTTTGGCACTGGTTTGGATTTTTCAAGACAGGGTTTCTGTATCCAGCCTTGGCTGTCCTGGAACTAACTTTTTAGACCAGGCTGGCCTTGAACTCAGAGATTTGCCTGCCTCTGCCTCCCAAGTGCTGGGATTAAAGGCATGTGCCACCACTGCCTAACTTATGCCTAATTTTAGTGGAAATGCTTTGAGTTTCTAACTGTTTAGGATGATGTTGACTGTGGCCTTGCTGTAAATTGCTTTGATCACGTTGAAGTATGCCCCTTAAATCTCTAGTCTCTCCAAAACCATTGAGTCTTGAATTGTATCAAAGTCCATTTTTGCACCTAATAAGATAATCATGTGGTTTTTGTCTTTCAGTCTATTTATGCGTTGGAATGCATTTGTTGGTTTACATATCTGTAAACCATCTCTGGGATGAAGCCAACTCAACCATGGTGAACAATCTACTTGATGCATTTGTAAATTCAGCTTCCAAAACCTTATTGAAAAAAAAATTGCATCTGTCTTCATAAGGGATGTTGACCTGCAATTTTTAATTGGATCTTTATGCAGTTTGGGTATCAGAGAGATAATAGCTTCACAAAAAAATATTAGGAAATGTTCCTTCAGTTTCTATTTTGTAGAATAATTTGGGGAGAACCACTGTTAGCTTTCCTTTGAAAGTATAGTAGAATTTTTCACTGGATCTATCTGGCCCTAAGTCTTTCTTGGTTGGGAGACATTTAATTGCAGCATCTATCTCACTACAGGTAATAGGTCTGTTTAAATTGCAGCAACCTACAAAATGGTAAAATATATTTTCCAATTATGCATCTTACAGAGGGTAAGTATATAGACTATATAAAGAACTAAAATACAAACAATAACAACAATAAAAAACAACCTTAAACATCAAGAAAACAAATAACTCAATTAAAAATAAGATACTGAACTGAGCAGGGTGGTCTCATAAAATGAAAAGCAAATAGCTTAAACCAACTAAAAGAGAGCTTAGCCATCAGAGAAATACAGATTAAAACCCTTTAGGATTTCATCTTGCCACAGTCAGAATGACAAAGATCAATAAAATAAATGTCAACACATGGTAGCAAGGATGTGGGAAAATGGGAATACTTACTCATTGCTGGTAGGCATGCAAACTTGTACAGCCACCATGTAAATTAGCATGGAATCTTTTCAGGAAGCTGAGAATCAAGCTATCCCAATATCCAGTTATGCCACTCTTGTCATATGTGCATAGGACTCTGATTCTTCTACAGAGAAACTTGCTCATCCCTGCTCATTGCTGCTCTATTGATAATAGCCAGAAACTGGAAATAGCCCAAATGTCAATAACTCATGAATGAATAATGAAAATGTGATATATTTACACAATTCAATCTTATTCAGTTGCTAAGAAAAATTAAATCCTTCCAGACCTCACCTCCGCACACAATTGAAGATAGGCATGCCACTCCACTTGCCTCCAGGGGGACTGGCCCAACACAGGACACACAGATGAGACACCCATGCTCCAATGCCCCTCACCCAGACACCAGCAAGTCCAGCACCCATGAGCTCTACCCCACCCAATGAGCATTTTGTCTCCCTTCTGGCCTACACATCCATCTGCAATCAAGAATGTGCAAAGCCTGCAGCTATCTGAGACAACCAATAGGGAGGCTTATCCAGAAGTGGTCCCAGGGACCACCGGACCAACCAACACCAGAAACAACCAGATGGCAAAAGGTAAGGGTGAGAGCATAATCAACAGAAGCTAATAATATATGGCACAATCAGAACCCAGCTCTCCTACTGCAGCAAGCCCTGGATATCCTAATACAACTGAAGAGCAAAATTGTGACCTTATATCTCATCTCACGAAGAAGATAGAGGCCTTTAAAGAGTATATCAATAAATAGATCCCTACCAAAAAAAGGAAAACACAATCAAACAGGTAGAAGCCTTAAAGAGGAAACAAATAAATCCCTTAAAGAAATACAGGAAAATACAATCAAACATTTGAAAGAAATGAATAAAGCAATCCAAGACCTAAAAATGGAAATAGAAGCAATAAAGAAAACACCACAAATGGAGGCACCCTGGAGATGAAAAATCTAGGGAAGGGAACAGGAACTACAGACATAAACATCACCAACAGAATGCAAGAGATGAAAGAGAGAATCTCAGTCATAGAGATACCATAGAAGAAATTGACATATCAAAGAAAATGCCTAATGTAAAAAGTTTCTAACTCGAAACATCCAGAAAATTTGAGACACTATGAAAAGATCAAAACCTAAGAATCATAGGAATAGAAGACAGTAAAGATTCCCAGTTCAAAGGGCCAGAAAGTGTTTTCAACAAAATCACAGAAGGAAACTTCCCTAACCTAAAAAAAGAGATGGCTATAAACATACAAGAAGTCTACAGACCACCAAATATATTGGATCAGGAAAGAAAATTCTCCTGCCACATAATAATCAAAACACTAAATGTTCAGAACAATGAAAGAATATTAAAAGAAATATAATATACTATAAGATAAAAATAAACATATAAAGGTAGACCTATTAGAATTACATCTGACCTCTCAAAGACTCTAAAAGCCAGAAGATCCTGGACAGATGTCTTGCAGACCCTAAGAGAATACAGACCACAGATGCCAACCCAGAATAATATACCCAACAAAATTTTCAATCACCATAAATGGAGAAACCAAAATATTCCATGACAAAACCAAATTTTCACAATATCTTTCTACTAAGGCAGCTATATAGAGGATACTAAAAAGAAAACTCCAACACAAGGAGAGTAACCACACCCAAAGAAACACAAGAAATTAAACATCTCCCAACAAACCCAAAAGAAGATAATCATACTCACATAATATCACCTCCAGCAAAAAAAAAATATCAGGAACTAACAATCATCTGTCTTTAGCATCTCTCAACATCAATGCACTCAATTTCCCAATAAAACGACACAGGCTAACAGGCTGAAAATATAAACAGAAGTTATCATTCTACTGTGTATAAGAAACACACCTCAGCAACAAAGACAGATGCTATGTCAAAGTAAAGGGCTGAAAATGGGGTTTCCAAGCAAATGGACACAAGAAACAAGCTGGAGTAGCCATTCTAATATCTAATAAAATAGAGTTTCAACCAAAGTAATCAAAAGAAAATGGGGACGAACACTTCATACTCATCAAAGAAATAATCCACCAAGATGAAGTCTCAATTCTGAATATCTGTACCACAAATGTAAGGGTACATACATTTATAAAAGAAATATTACTAAAGCTCAAATCACACATTGAACCACACACAATAATAGTGAAGGATTTCAACACTCCACTCTCACCAGTGGGCAGGTCATCGAAACAGAAACTAAAAAAGAAGGACAATGAAACTGACAGATGTTATGAAACGAATGGCTCTAACAGATGTCTACAGAACCTTTCATTCCACCATATTTACACACACACACACACACACACACACACACACACGCACACACACACACATATATATATATATACCTTCATCTCAGCACTACACAGAACCTTCCCCCAAAATTGACCATATAATTGGGCACAAAGCAACCCTCCACAAATACAAGAAGATTGAAACAACCCCTTGCATCTTATCAAATCAACGTGGATTAAGGTTGGATTTCAACAACAGAAAAGTTCACATACTCAGGGAAACTGAACAACTCTCTACTCAATGATCACTTAGTCGGAGAAGAAATAAGGAAAAAAATTAAAGACTTTCTAGAATTTAATGAAAATGAAGGCACAACATAACCAAACTTATGGGACAAAATGAAAGAGGAAAATTCATAGCACTAAGTGCCTTCATAAAGAAATGGAGAGATAAAATACTAGCAACCTAACAGTATACCTGAAGCTCTAGAACAAAAAGAAGCAAACACACCCAAAAGGAGTAAATATCAGGAAATAGTCAAACTCAGGGCTGAAATTGATCAATTAGAAACAAAGAAAACTATACATAAAATCAATAAAACCAAGAGTTGGTTCTTGATAGATAAGATAGACAAATCCTTAGCCCACCTAACTAAAAGGCACAGAGACAGTATCCAAATTAGTGAAACCAGAAATGAAAAAGGGAGCCATAACAACACACACTTAAGAAATTTAAAAAACCACCAGGTATTACTTCAAAAGCCTGTACTCCACAAAACTGGAAAATCTAAATGAAATGGATGATTTTCTAGACTGATACCAATTACCAAAGTCAAATCAACATCAGGTAAACTATCTAAACAGTCCTATAAGCCCTAAGGAAATACAAAAGTCTCCCAACCAAAAGAAACCCAGGACCAGATAGTTTTAGTTCAGAATTCTACCAGACTTCCAAAGAAGACTTAATACCAATACTCCTCAAATTATTCCACAAATTAGAAACAGAAAGAACACTTCCTAATTCATTCTATGAGGACACAGTCACCTGACACCTAAACCACACAGATTCAACAAAGAAAGAGAACTTCAGACCAATTTCACTTATAAACATTGATGCAAAAACAATAAAATTCTTGTAAACCGAATCCAAGAACACATCAAAAACATCATTCACCAAGATCATCCCAGGGAAGCAGGGATGGTTCCATATATGAAAATTTATCAATATAAGCACTATATAAACAAACTGAAAGAAAAAATCACATGATCATTTCATTAGAGGTTGAAAAATCCTTTGACAAAAATCTAGCACCCTCCTTCATGTTAAAAGTCTTGGAGAAATCGGGAGGAATTTAAGGCACATAACCTAAACATAATGAAAGCGATAAACAGCAAACCAATAGCCACCATCAAAGTAAATGGAAAAAAACTTAAAACAATCTCAGTGAAATCAGGGACAAGAGAAGGCTACCCACTCTCTCCATATCTATTCAATGTGGTACTTTAGCTAGTTTTAGCTAGAGCAATACGACAACAAAAGGAGATCAAAGAGATACAAATTGAAAAGGAAGAAGTCAAGGTATTCATAGATGATATGATAGTATACATAATCAACTCCCAAAATTCTACCATAGAACTCCTACAGCTGAAAAACAACTTCAGCAAAGTGGCTGGCTATAAAATTATCTCAAACAAATCAATAGCCCTCTTTTATACAAATGATAAACAGATGGAGAAATAAATCAGGGAAATAACACCCTTCACAGTAGCCATAAATAATACAAAATAACTTGGTGTAATTCTAACCAAGCAAGTGAAAGATCTGTATGACAAGAATTTCAAGTCCCTGACAAAACAAATTGAAGGGGATATCAGACAATGGAAAGATCTCCCATGCTCATGGATCTGTAAGATTATCATACTCAAAATAGCCATCTTACCAAAAGTAATCTTCAGATTCAATGCAATTCCCATCAAAATTCCAACATAATTTTTTACAGACCTTTAAAGAGAAATTCTCACCTTCATATGGAAAAAACAAAAATCCCAGGATAAATAAAACAATCCTGAACAATAAGAGAACTTCTGGAGGTATCACCATTCCAAGTATCAACTGTACTACCATAGTGCAATGGTGATAAAAACTGAATGGTATTGGTACAGAAACAGACATGTTGACCAAACTTGCAAGTCTGTTCTAATCTCATACCTTGTAGGTCCCTGGACTCAGGTCATCAGGATTGACAATACACCTCTTTATCTACCAGTGGTTCACAACTTTCCTAAAGCTACAACCCTTTAATACAGTTCCTCATGTCTTGGTGAGCCCCCGCTCCTTAAAATTTTTGTTTCTACTTCATAACTGTAATTTTGCTACTGTCATGAATCATAGTGTAAGTATGTTTAGAGGCAGAGGTTTGCCTAAAGAGTAAGACCCACAGGTTGAGAATGACTCTGAGCATTTCTCTGACCCCCTCCATGTAATTTTTCCCCAGTCTCTGAGCCAACATCTTGGGTCTTTTAACTCAAAGTTCTCATCATTCCCATCATCTTCACTCACTTTTTTTCTATATCTCTTTTTTCTACCAGCAGAATCAAGAATGAGCACTAATTCCTCTTCTGGGTCCTGTAGTACAATAATTGACTGAGGTCACTTTAGAATTTGAGTGGGTGTCCTGTAAGTGTCTGCTAGATCTATTTGATTTGTAATGTCATTTAACTCCAGAGTTTCTGTAGTTTTGTCTGGTGACCTTTCTCTTGGTAAGAAAGAGGTATTGAAATCACCCACTATCATTATGATAGAGTCAGTATATGATGTAAGAAAACAGCATCCTACAGATACAGAAAAGACCTTCACTAACCCTACATCCGATAGAGGTCCAAATATATAAAGAACTCAAGAAGTTAGACTCCAAAGAACCCCCCCAAAAAAACTGAGGTACAAAGTTAAACAGAGAATTCTCAACAGAGGAATCTTGAATGGCCGAAAAGCACTTAAAGATATGTTCAAAATCCTTAGTCATCAGGGAAATGCAAATCTCAGGTGAACCCTGAGAGTCCACCTCACACCAATCAGAATGGCTAAGATCAAAAACTCAAGTGATAGCACATGCTGGTGAAGATGTGGAGAAAGAGGAACACTCCTCCATTGCTGGTAGGAGTGCAAACTGGTACTACTCCTGGACACACACACGTGTGTGTGTGTGTGTGTGTGTGTGTGTGTGTGTGTGTGTGTGTGTGTGTGAGAGAGAGAGAGAGAGAGAGAGAGAGAGTCCAAAAGATGCTCCATGACACCACAAAGACACGTGTCCCACTATGTTCATTGCAGCCTTATCCATTAGCCAGAAGCTGGAAACACCAAGATGTCCCTCAATGGAAGAATGGATACAGAAAATGTGGTACATTTACATAATGGAATACTATTCAGCTATTAAAAGCAAGGACATTATGGAACTAGAAAATATCATTCTAAGCGAGGTAACTCAGATCCAAAAGGACATGCCTGGTATGATGTACTCACTGATAAGTGGTTATTAGCCAAAAAGTATAGAATACACATGATGTGCCCCATAGACTCTAAGAAGTTAAACAAGAAGAAAGCCCAAGTGAGAATGCTTCAATCCCACTTAGAAGGAGGAACAAAATAATCACAGAAGGCAGGAGGTGGGAGGGTCCTGCATGGGAGAGGAAAGGGGGGACAGGATAAAGTATGTGGGGAGACAGGAGAGAAGCCCAGAGGGCCAGGAGAATGAATGGAAACATGCAGTTAAGGGGATTGGGAGTAGAGGAACCTCTATTCTAGAGACCTGGGATGTGAGAGGCTCCCAGAACTCAATGGGGATGACCTTAGCCAAAATGCCCAATACTAGGGAGATGGGACCTGAAGAAACCACCTCTAGTAGATAGACAAGGCCCCTAGTAGAGGGATGGGGCTACCCATCTATCTTCACATTTTTGACCCAGAATTGTTCCTGTCTAGAGGAAATGCAGGGACAAAAATGGAATACAGACTGAAGAAAAGGCCATCCAGTGACCATTCCAACTTGGGAACCATCCCAACGACGACGACGACGATAACGACGACAATGACTTTAATGAGAACGACGAGGAGGATTGATTACTCAACCTGTAGACTCCTCTCCCTCGAATCAGCTTCAGGAAAAATGTGTAGAGAAAAGAAACTTAAAATGCGACTTTCTGTTCTTCTTGGCCTACTCCCAAGAAGATACCCACGAGTTTGGGAGTGAGACCTGCAGCTCCAAGTAAGGAGTGTGCCGCAGTTTGAGCCTAGCTGCAGATGTCGTGAAGCCAGCGTGCTATCGCAGAGCCTGTATCTACCTTTTAGGATTTTATGGCTTCTCTCTTTTCTTTTTTTTTTTCTTCTTTCCTTTCTTTCTTTCTTTTTTGAGTTTGAAGCTTATTTTGCCCCTCAACAGTTGTTGCTGGGTTTGCTGAGGAAACTGTACTGCGCCCACACCAGTGACAGTGATAAAGTGCTGCCCTGCTTCCTGTGTTCAGCACCCAGGTGGTGGACACCAGGCTTTAGGATAAATTCTTCCATTTGTTAAATCATGCAGTGTCCAAAGAACCAAGCCAATGCAAAGCTCTACTTGTTAGACTCTAAGCGCCATATGTCTTATTATGACTATTTTTCCTTAAATTATATTCACTGTGGGAATTCCATCAAGTCTGTACACCTTTTCTCTATTGCAGCAACAAATTTCGAAGTAGATTTTCTTGTTTGTTTGTTCTGTTTTTGTTTGGAAGAAGTTTACTGCCGCGCTGGTGCAGCTATGGAAATCGTCTAGAAAGTTTGCTTATGGTAAATTTGCCTGATTTCTTACAGGCTACGTTTGGAAACTTTTTATTATATAGTTGTTTACATACTTATAAGTCTATCATTTAAAGACGTGTACTGAAACAAATGTTGGTTGTATTTGTTTCATAAGCATCTTCCTGTAATCTATTATAAAGTTGAAATTAAACACAGAGAATGTTTTAACAGTTTTTTAACTCAAAATTTGTCAATCATTTTTAATAGTTCTTTTTTTATAAAAAGAAAAAGGAATTTAAGGACAGGCAATTAAAAGTTATTCACAAGAACCCATTAACTGCACAGTTGCCCTTAGCTGCCTGTTCTAAAATGATGCTCTTTTTATTTAAAACACAAATAAACTTTCTGTAATATTTTATGGGGGAAAAAAGAATACGAGTAAATGTACTCCAATAAAACTGGGAATTCATTACAAGATGTGAAAGAAGGATTCAATAACTGTAGAAAACTATGAATATCAAATTAAAATCTTAACAAATGAAGAGATCATTAAGTCAAAAACTCAGTACAAAGTCACAGGAGTAACAAGAGGCTCGTAGGTAAAGACACTTACCACTAAACCTGAAGAGCTGAGTTTAGGACCCACAGGGTCAAAGTAAAGAACTGATTCCTCTGACTTCCACATTTCCCTAGTGCACACTTATACCCACATATAAATATATACATATATATATATATATATATATATATATATATATATATATATATATATATATCATAAGATCACATGAATGGAAGCAGAGGTTTTTACATTTTCTTTTTCAAAAAAAAAAAGTCTTACCAAAATCCAGTATCTGTTCATGATTAAAGTCCTAAAGAAAGTATAAACAGCCGGGCGGTGGTGGCGCACGCCTTTAATCCCAGCACTTGGGAGGCAGAGGCAGGTGGATTTCTGAGTTCGAGGCCAGCCTGGTCTACAGAGTGAGTTCCAGGACAGCCAGGGCTACACAGAGAAACCCTGTCTCGAAAAAAAAAAAAAAAAAAGAAAGTATAAACAGAAACAGCATCCCTCATATAATATAAGCAACCATTAGCAAATAATTAGAACACTTAGGAAATATTACAGTAAATTTAAAAAGTTCAATATCAAATAAGAAACCCTGAAGACTAGGCTGGGCGATGGTAGCACAGATCTTTTAGCTCAGCGCTTAGAAGGCAGGAGCAGGTGGATCTTTGTGAGCTGGGCTTCAGTGGGGTGTACAGAGCAAGTTCTAGAACAACCAAGGCTAAACAGAGAAACCCTGTATCGAAAAAACAAAGAAACATGAAGACTGCACCAGAATAGTTTAAAGTGATTTTAAAAATTCAGCAACATCCTAGAATACAAAAGTCAACAGCATGGCTGGGGAAATGGCCCAGTAGATGAAATCCTTGTGGTACAAGTCAGATGACCTGAGTTCAGAATCCCAGGACTCAGAATCCACATAAAAGCATGCTGTACTAACTAGTTCAAGAGTCTATAATTCTTTCAAAACTATGGACAATGACACAGAGACAGAAAATCTAGCAAAGTTCAAGGGCTAGCTGGTCTGTTTAAGAGAAAATGTCTTGAGGCTACAGAGCACTGACAGCAGTTAAGAGCACTGACTGCTCTTCCAGAGGTCCTGAGTTCAAATCCCAGCAACCACATGGTGGCTCACAACCACCCATAACAAGATCTGATGCCCTCTTCTGGTGTGTCTGAAGACAACTAGAGTGTGTGTGTGTGTGTGTGTGTGTGTGTGGAGAGAGAGAGAGAGAGAGAGAGAGAGAGAGAGAGAGAGAGAGAGACTCTCAACCAAGGAGGGCAAGGAACAACACCTGAAATTTGTTCGCTGACCTCCACATTCATACAATACTTATACACAAACACATATACATAAACATAAAACTGGAGGCTTTTGATGTCATAGTAGCAAGCACATGTGAAAAGAATCAGGAAAAAAATGCATTCAAAATAGACACGTGCTGAAAAGCAAACAGAAATCCCTAGAATAAGCACAAACAAGGAAGGGAGAGGCAGTTATTCTATAAAGTGTAATAGTAAAGAATATACACTTAAAGACAACACTTTAAACAGGAAAGACCTCCCATGCTATGGATTGGCATAATTAATGTAAAGACAGCTGTAATTCCAAAAGCAAACTTCTAGGTTCCATGCAGTATGCATGAAATTTCAGTAACATTCTTTATATAGAAACCAATATTCCTAAAGTGTATATGAAAGCATAAAAGAACATGGTTAATTAAAGCAATTCTGAGCAACAAAACAAAACAAAACAAAAAATCCCAAAGTTCGTGGTATTTCCACTCTGGTTTCCCATTTACAGAGCCCGGGACAAAAGCATCACAAAACTGTGAATTCACGGAAGAGAGAACCCAGATATAAACGTATTCAGCTATAGCCACTGAAGTTTTTGGCAAAGATGCTGCAAACGTACAATGAACGGTTTACTTGAGAAGCTGATGCTACCTAATTGGATATTGACACTTAGAATGAATAAAACTAGAACTTCTGTGTGTGCAAAATAGTTAAATTTAAGTGGATCAAACACCTTAATATAAAGTCTGACATTCCAACAGCTTTGCAGGTGGAGGGGTGGTGGTGGGGGGCATTTCAAAATAAGTGTAAACAAAGCCATTTGGTGTGAGGGAGTGCTCAGGAAATCATATTGACAGGCAGCACTGAGTGAGAGAAAAAAGCTGCAGCATAGCAAGACTGAAATACCAGCTGACAGCCTACAGACTAGGAAAAAGTCTCTGCTAGCCAAGCATGCGATAACAGAACTAGTGTAAAAAGAAAAGGGGACAATGAAATCATGTAACTCCATACACAATGGGCAAATCAAGAGAATTAAGAAATCTCAAGGGATGAACTCAAATGGCCAATGAAGCTCCTTCCTCTGACCAGTCTCAAAGAATGATTACTATCATGGTAGTCAAAGAAAGATTTGACTTAGATCCAGTTTTTAGTAATTACTTTATTGAATGTATTATATTTAGCATAATAAAACTTCAAAAGACCTACAGAATTCTGAGCAACCTCCTGAAATGAGAAATGAGACATTTCATGATACCACTCGCCACTGCCTTTGTGAGATATATGTATCCTTTCATAAGCAATAGGAGAAAATATGTGATAAGGGACCAGTGAAGTGCAAATGAAGCTTGTTTGCTGAGTAAATCACCTATCTGTACCTCATTTCAATAACCTTTATTTTGATCTTTTTGTTTGTAGTGGGTATCCAAGCCAAGGTCAACCACATGGGAGAAAGGTTCTAAAACTGACTGAGCTAGGTGTTGGTGGTGCATACCTTTAAACCCAGCACTCGGGAGGCAGAGGCAGAGGCAGACGGATCCAAGTTTGAGTCCGGCCTGGTCTATAGAATGAGTTCCAAAGCAGGGCTACACAAAAATCGTGTTTGGAAAAAGACCAATAATGAACCTGACTTGCAGCAGCAGCTTTATTTCTATCTCACAAATATTTGTCCAGTGTCTGCTCACCACCCTCAGTTTTCTTTTTTCACTAAATTGTTAAAACCAGCATTGCAACAATTAGTCTTCTTGTAACAATAAGTCAGTCCTTCAAGTTTGCACGCTTATTCTGAGTGTTCCTCACCTACTATGCTGGCATGTGCAGGATGGTCGGAAAGTACCATTTAATGCACGCTTCAATTTACATATAAATGCATATTACACATAAATATATAACATTTATATTATAAATTATATTATATATTACAAATAGATATATATCATATATACATACACATTAGATTATGCACATCTGGATATGTGCAATTAATGTAGATGCCCGAGGACGTAAGAAGGGGGTACCATATGCACAGCGCTGCAGTTACATGCAGTTGTGAATTGATTGATAAGAGTTGGGAACTCATTTCTGGCCCTTTGCTAAGTCATCTCTCCAGCCCACATAGTACATGTTTTCTAGAAAAACATAAGCTTTATTGAAACAGTGGTGCTATTTCTGTCCATTACTAGCCTTATACTGGGAAACATAAACAGACTTGTCATTAAATAGTCATGTAGGTGATAGAGATTATAAGTAATTGACATTAATGGGCTTATGCATTTCCACTGACATGAAAGACTATTGACCTTAGACTTACATTACCTCAGTGCAAAATTTCTTTATACATTTCCTGTTGATGCTCTTTCAGTGTCTTGTTGGTCTTCAATTGTGGGCTCAAGCTATCCTGCTTCAGCATTCTATCTAAAGCAGGGGATCACACATGAGCAAAATCACACCGAAGGTACTTGCCAACCATATTTTCCAAAAGTAAAATAACAATGATGATGAAAAGTTAAGATGTCTTATATGAGAATAGGCCAGCTATAAAAATAATGCTCATGCAGTTATTAACTTGTTTTATTCCAAGCACATTTAACTTCAACTTCCGGCACTTCCTTCTCAAAGGGAGCAACATCACGTTTGAAAATATATTGCTTGGGAGCAATGGCTCAGCCATCGAAAACCCTGGAGGCTCTTCCAGAGAACCGGGGCTAAGTAAGATTCCCTGCAGCTATATGACTTTGGTATACATATGTTCAGTTGTGAGACACTGACCTTATAAACTCAGCAAAATAAAACACACTTTATTTAAATAACCGAGTTTTTAAAAACTACTCAGAATTTACTGTATCTCTTTCACGTGGTTTATTTTCAGAAATATTCAACACAAATTAGCCTTCAATATCTTCACATTTCTTTCATAGGACTCAACCACATGAGATAATTTCATAAATTTTATCTTATTGGTAAAAATGCAACTTTTTTATATTTACAGACAATTTCATTTAGGTGAAATTGGTGGATAAACCTCCCAAGCTGTGTTCAAACCCAGTAAACAGCACAGGCTTCATTGAATCTTGTAATTACATAGCCTTTACTTTCTCATTGCTGGAACAAAAGACAGGCGGCAGCAGAACCTGTTGTACAGATCGACATCTTATGGAAAGCATGGGGGTCCAAAATTATACTTCTGCAGCTCTCGTAACCTTACAGTGTCTCTCCATTTTCCTTCATACCTCAAAATAAAACTGACATCAGATATTCCCATGATTTACACTGGTAGAAATATTACCCACTGAGTTTCTTCTCACTGTGAGTTCTTTCATGTCTGAGAAGGTATGTGGAACAGGTAAATGCTTTCCCACACTGATTACATATATAGGGTTTCTCTCCAGTGTGATTTTTTTCATGTATTTGAAGAGATTTGGAAAAAGTGAATGTTTTCCCACATTGTACACACATGAATGGTTTCTCTCCTGTGTGAGTTCGTTCATGACTGTAGCAATCATCACGTTGGATGAAGGCTTTCCCACATTGCTTACACACATAAGGTTTTTCTCCAGTGTGAATTCGTTCATGTCTTCGCAAAGAAGTTCCCTGAGTGAAAGACTTCCCACACTGCTTACATACATAGGGTTTTTCTCCACTGTGGGATCGTTCATGTATGTGAAGGGATCTGGGGAAAGTGAATAGTTTTCCACACTGCACACACATATAGGGTTTCTCTCCAGTGTGAATTCTTTCATGTTTGTGACATCCAGTGGCATAAGCAAAGGCTTTGCCACAATGCTTACACACATAGGGTTTTTCTCCACTGTGAGATCGTTCATGTATGTGAAGGTATGCAGAACATTTGAAGGCTTTCCCACATTGTTTACAGACACAGGGTTTCTCTCCAGTGTGAATTCTTTCATGATAATAGCAAGCACTGGAATAGGTGAAAGCTTTTCCACAATGCTTACATACAAAAGGTCTCTCTCCAGTATGAATTCTTTCATGGATAAGAAGTTGGCAGGAACGAAGAAAAGCTTTCCCACACTGCTTACAGGCAAAGGGTTTCACTCCAGTGTGAGTCCTTTCATGGTTGTGACAAGTTCTGCGATCAATGAACGCTTTCCCACAATGTGTACATACATAAGGTTTCTCGCCAGTGTGAATTCTTTCATGTTTGTGAAGCTGTGAGGGACGACTAAATGCTTTTCCACATTGCTTACATGTGTGACGTTTCTCTTGAATGTGACTTCTTTCATGCCAGAGAAGGCTACAAGAATCATTCCATGCTTTCCCACATTGTTTACAAATATAAGATTTCTCTTCAGTGTGAGTTCCCTCATAATCGTGATCGGAAGTGAGACTCCTAGAGGCCTCACTAGCTTGCATATTTTCATTGGGTTTTTGTCTCATGGGAGGGCTTTTATGCATCCAAAGCAACTCAGAATAAGTGAAGCCCTTCCAACATTTCTTATGTTTCAAAGCCTTCTCCATATGTTCCTGATACTGGCATGGTTTTTCTCCAGTTTGACCTTTGAAGTGCACGTCTGAGGGGAAATGAGTGTGGATATCTCTTTCACATTCAGTTATGGCTGGAGGCATTTTTTCATTCACAACATGTTCTGGAGTCTGCTGGTGCATTTCTCCATACTGATTACCATAATCATATTTACAGAGTCTCTCAACCATCAGAGTTCTGCAAAACATGAAAAGAGTAATAGTATAGCTTTATGGTTAGTCAAAGGAAGAATTGCAGGCTGTGAGTGATGGCTCATGATTGTTATTTAAGAGGCAGTAGGAAGAGAAATGCCTGTTTGGGGCCAACTGTACCACACAGAAAGATCCTTTCCCCAAGGAGTATTGACTTAATTTTCATACGATTGTATAAACTTTGGGGAGGTAAGATGGCTCAGTAGATAAAGGTATCTGCTGGTAAGTCTGAAGACAGGAATTTGATCCCTAAGATCTGCATAGAGGCTGAGAAGCCACTCCAGAGGGTCATCCTCTGACCTCTATAACTGTACCACTGCGCACATTCATGTATCAATGCACGCAAACACAAATAAATGTTTAAAAAAGAGAATCATAATTAACATTAAATGACTGAACATCTAACTAGAGGTCCTGAGGATGGCATACTATCAAATAAGATTCTATAATACTTTCAGGCATTTCACAAACATTAATTGTATATGCCACCAAGCCACAGATAACAGCTGAACATTTATAATGCAAAACAGCTTTCATTATGGAATCTGAAATAAATGAATAACTGTTTAAGTGATTTAGTGAAGTTGACTCTCAATCCAAACCCAAAATTCATTTTACTTGACACACACCCTATATTCAAGCCTAATGTAACATGATTAATATTTTGAAATTTTGTGCATAAATGGAAGTCATATAATGAATGACAGGGAAATGTTATATAACTTTATGTTGCTAAGATCTTTCAATAGTTCTATGTGCTCAAGTTCAATGTATTTACAAAAGATTCTCAGATTTCCTATCACCACAAAATACTTGATGCAAATCTTTTTCTGAGGATAATTTACCTCAGGTTTTCCTTAGGATTTTGGTACTCTTCTTCATTATCTTCTTCTGCTTTCCCTAAAAGTAAACCCAAAGAAATTATTCAAAGCTTATTCAAAATTACATTTTTCTGTTATAATATGACCAAGCATGTGACATTTGACATTGTTCTTTCACTTTTTAAAATCATACAACTACACAGATGAGCAAGAAACAACTGTTGTGATCAAAGTAAAGGAATCTTAGTAGTGTTGTTACCTATGGAGATCAGGTTCATGAAGGTCTCCTTCATCACATCTCTGTAGAGCTTCTTCTGACTGGAATCCAACATAGTCCACTCTCCTAGAGTGAAGTTCACAGCCACATCCTCAAAGGTCACTGGCTCCTAAAATAATCCACATACATTTATAGGAACAATAGTGGGGAAAACCCAGGAGCTATATAGTCACATGCATAGTTTATGCTTTACTCATCAAATAGTCACTGTATATCTGAATGGTCCCTTCTATTCCACTTTTTCCTTTCTACTTTTCAGTGTGTTTTCCACATGTGTACAGTATACACTACTTATCCTTCTTTACGCTGGCTTAGTTATAATGATGGTGCTAGAATTCAACACATTTTACTAAAAATAACATGATATATTTCCTTACTGATATATTTACGTGTGTCCTTCCCTGAACTGGAGTTACAGAAGGTTGTGAGCTACAGGACATATGTTCTGGGAACCAAACTTGGGTCCTCTAGATGAGTAGTAAGTACCCTTAACCTTTGAGCCATCTCCCCAGGCCCCAGTACCTTTCTTCTTTATAGTACAATTCACCATAGTATTTATGTGTGTTCATGTATACACATTTACATATGCCATTTAATAAACATATACATCATAATTTATCATTTCATTCTCTGATATCTGGCTAGGCTGTTGTATGATATGCTATTCTGCAGTTATGGGAAAGCAGTATAAGAGATGAGAGTCAAAAATCAAGAATGGAAAAAAAAAAGCTGAAATAGACAGAAGCTTCCTCTATGCTAAAGGAGAATCCACATCGACCAGCAACAAACCCAGTGAGCTATAATACCAACCTCCCAGGCGGTATGTGCCGTGTGCAATGGTAACATAGTTATTGAGGTGTGCTGGCTAATTTTATATTGACTTCATAAAAGCTACAGGTCATTTGGGAAGAGGGAAATTCAAATGAGAAAATGCCTCTACCAGACTGGCCTGTGGACAACCCTGTACTGCATTTTCTTGAATGATGATTGATGTGCGAGGGCTCAGCTCACTGTAGGTAGTGCTACTGTAGGCAGGTAGTCCTGAATGGTATAAGAAAGCAGGTTGAGCAAGTCAGAGAGCAAACCAGTCAGGAGCATTCCTCCACAGCATCTGCTTCAGTTCATGCCTCCAGGTTCTTGCCCTGACTCCCTCGATGACCAAATGGAAGTGTAAGAAAAATAAACCATTTCCTCCCCATGCTTTTGATAATGGCGTTTTATCAGAGCAATTGAAACTAATGAAGATACAGGATAACTAACTGCTTTCTGGTTGGATTTGAGGGGTTCTCCACAGGAAAGAATACATGGTTGGTACTCTAAACCATTGCTTAGGGAGGTGACAGGCCCAAAGGGAAAACTAATAAGTGTTGTTTTTCTAAATCAACATGCTGTCAAAACTATTCTCTCAATATTTATAAACATCCACAGATAAGTACTGCTTTCAGTATTAGTCTTATTTGCAGTAGTTAATAGTTAATGCAGAGACTACATAACTGGTCAATGTGCTGAGATTAAGTGACTGTTGAGTACTTAGGCCTAAATGAGTCATCAAGGAGAGGGTGAAATGTGGTCTTTTGGACAAAAAATAGCCAACATACCTCAATTCACAGAGGCTGTGGTAACCTGCACAGGATGGTGCCTATCACCCTTCCTGAGGATATTCCCCTTTCTAAGGATACTGGCTGTTAGTGGTTGCTACTGCTAATAGGGGAAGGAATCATTTTGTTCACAGCAACAGTTACCCACACACCAGTAAAGACAAACCAGCAGCTAGGTATGGTGGCATATACCTTTAATCCCTAAAGATGAAGGCAAAGGCAGGCAGAACTCTCACGTTCCAGGCCAACTAGAGCTCTACAGTGAGACCCTATCTCAAAAAGAAAATATAAAAATCCACCCATGTCGGCTGGAGAAAAGGAGAGAAAGGAAAGCGCCAGGACCACCAGCGCAGCTGTGCCAGAGCCACGAAGACACCCAGACAAAAACCCTGAAAATAAGGAAGCAGAGAAGAAAGTCAGGCAAGCAGCTGAGGCATATGAAGTGGCATGAGACGCTAAAAGGCGGGGCGTCTGTAACAAATACAGCAGAGAGGGTTCAATGGTGGGGACGAGAAGGTGGAAGTCGTTCCGACAGTCCATTTCAGTTGGCTTCACATTTCAGAACCCAGATGATGTCTCCAGGGAAATTTTTGGTGGAAGGGACTCATTTTCATTTGACTTCTTTGATGGTTTTTTTTTTTTTGGAAACCGAAGGGGTCCCGAGGAAGTAAAAGCCGAGGTGCCGGCTCCTTTTTATCTGCCTTCAGTGGATTTCCTTCTTTTGGAAGTGGATTTCCTGCTTTTGATACTGGCTTTGCTCCATTCAGGTCACTTCATTCTCTTCAGCATCATTTGGTGGCAGTGGAATGGGCAACTTCAAGTCAATATCAGCTTCAACTAAGATAGTTAATGGCAAAAAAATCACTACAAAGAGAATTGTGGAGAACGGTCAAGAAAGAGTAGAAGCTGAAGAAGATGGACAGTTAAAGTCCTTGACGATAAACGGTAAGGAGCACCTGCTACGCTTGGATAACAAGTAGTTCAACGTGGGCATTTAACAGAAATGTTAAACCATAACAAGCACCATTTGAGGAATAACAGGAACTTTTTTTTTGAAGATTTTAAACGAAGTTCACTTTCTGTATAACTGTACCTAATCTAAAGTATTTTTTTTAAGATTTATTTATTTATTATATGTAAGTACACTATAGCTGTCTTCTGACACTCCACAAAAGGGATTCAGATCTCCTCACGGATGGTTGTAAGCCACCGTGTGGTTGCCAGATTTGAACTCAGGACCTTCGGAAGAGCGGTCAGCAACTGCTGAGCCATCTCTCCTGCCCTAAAGTATTTATAAAATAGCTCATTGGAGCCCCCATCTGTCAGTTTTTTGAGTTTGTTGTTGAGACCACAAAATAGGACCTTTCTTTCTTTTTCTTTTGTCTTTAGAATTGTTGTAATCTCTGTATGCACTTTGCTTTAAACAAAATATAATCTGAGGTGAGCCCTGTGACTCTTGAGTAGTGCTACAACGAGACTGTTTTTAACACCAGCATGGATCTGCTTCCCATTGTGTTGAACTGTGAGTGAGTAGTGTCAGGCTACTGTGAAGTTCACATTGCCAGATGAATCTTCTACAGAAATATTTCAATTTTACTTTCAGTATTTAGTGAAAGCTATTACTGCATCAATGGTAGTAACATTTCTGGTTTAGTGTAAAGTAAGGATGTTTTCTAGTTGTGCCTGGATGCTGGCAACCTCATCAGTTTGACTATTGTTTAAACATGTAATGTTAAGTTTAGGTTTAAAAAAGCTGGTAATTTGGGTTTTCATTTGCTTTAAAAAGAGAGAAAATAAATGTGAATGTGTTTGGTGCATTCTTTCATGAGTGGGGTCTGCAAAAAAAAAATCCACCAATGTCATTCAAGCAATACAACTCAAATTCAGCAGGGCACAGAGAGGGGGAACTGTTAGGAAGAAATGCTTCAGAAGGAAAAAAAATGAGAGTAATGGGGGCATGTGAAAAGAACTTAGAACACACTAAATATATGATGCGCTATTTAAAAAAAATCAAAGTAAATTATTTTCTGAATAGTACTTGGCTATTTTTTTTTAACTTGGCTATTCTAAACTATGAGGTCATAAATTTGAATATGATGATGCTTTTATTGTATGCCCATGTGAATACTTCCTTTACATTCCCTAATCCGATATCTAGATCATGAGGTAACTATAATTTTCCTTGAGGAAATTCCTTATGGCTGGATAAATTCATATTACATCAACCATGTGTTCTAGTTTATCTCTGTGTTTATATGTGTATGCCTTTTCTCTTTTCTTGATGGCCTCTACCTCGAAAAGGTCAAGGCTAATCCTCAATGTAGTTCTAGGATTTACACAATAATTAAAGATCCTGAATAGATTTTCATGATTTTGTTGGTTACTTGAAATTCAAAAGTACATTTATTTCATTTGCCTGTTTATGCAGATTTCCACTTCATACTTCCTCCACTAAGATCTTTATATAGTCAAGATATTAATCCCTGTCAGATGTCAGAGCTGATTTGTTCCCAGTCTACAAATTATCTCTTCATTTCCATTGCTAAGCAGAAGTTTTTTTCATTTGATGAAATCTAATTAGTGAGTTTATGCTTTTGAGTCCTATTCTGAAAACCATCCTATGTCTTTGTCTGCTGTGTTTATTCTCATATTTCAAAGACTCCAGTTGATTATTACAATGAATGATGGTAAGGGTAGCAGTCACTATTCTTTTCATAAATACCCAGCTTTATAGTATGAATAATGAAAATTTCATCTCCTCTCCAATACATGGTCTTCTCTTAGACATCTTTTCTAGGGTAATGGTACAGCTCTGGCCATTTGCTTTGTGGGTCTAGTCACTTGAAACTTCATCCTTTCACTTTTACTCCTTGCAAAGTTTAGACATTTAACATTTTTGTGAAGAAGAAATAACAAAATGAAAAACTCAGTGAATCAAAGAACACAACAGACAGCCTATACAACAGTCTGGATAGCAGAAAAAAAGACTATGTGGACCTTGCAATCAACAAAACACTACAAACATATTATCAGTAGACAAACCAAAAAATTAACATCACCACAACAACCAAGAGTCCTGGGATTGGATAAGGAGTAAAAATCTAAAACAAAACAAAACAAAAAAACGGGGAGCTAAAGAGATGGCTTACCACTAAAACTCCATGAGAGAGGGGAAGAGATGAGATTAAAAAATAAAGGCAAAGTGAATTTATTCAATGACATTATAGCAGAAAAATTTTCAAATCAAGACACACATCCAAACACAAAAGGTACTTAAAACTCCAAACACATATGAGAACAGAGCAACTTCAGAACATACAGTACAGATGTCAAAAAAAATCAAAGTAATGAAGTAGTATTATACGCTTTAAGAGGAAACACTGACTCACCAATAAAGGCAAACCCCAAAATCAGGAAAGGACACACTGATGAGCTATGCTGAAGAAGTCCGTAACATTTTTATGTGTAAACAAATATTCACATGGGTACACTATAACACATAGAAAAGAGAACAAGAAAGCCTAAATGTATGAAAGGAAGAAGGGCTGAGTGCAGGCCATAGACAGTTGTGACTGACAACATACACCTAAGTGTTCTTCTAGCTCTGATTCTGCCACGGACGTTTGGGTCTGGTGGAGGGTAAGTGCATAAAATACGTTCAATACTCAAAGTGTAAATTTTAATGTGAAGTTCCACAACTTCCACCTAAATGCCAATCCTAACTGTATATATGTTCATTGAGTTAATTTTGGTGTGTGGTGTTTTAATTTATTTGCATGTATTTTATTTATTTTTTATAATAAAGCTTTAAAAAAAACAATAAATAAATAAACCAGGCGTGTCTTTAATGCCAGCACTTGGAAAGCACAGGCAGGCAGATCTCTGTGAATTTGAGGATAGTCTAGTCTACATAGTGAGTTCTAAGACAGTCAGAGCAATACAGTGAGACACTGGAGGAGAGTAGGGGGAAATTAAAAGTTAAACCCTTTAGGCCAATATAGAAAGAAAAGAACAATAATCCAAACCAAACAGAAAAACAACCAATAAAAATCACAGGAATTACCTCACACCAGTCAGAATGGCTAAGTTGAAAAACTCAGGGGACAGCAGATGCTGGCACTGATGTGGAGAAAGAGGAATGATCCTCCATTGCTGGTGGGATTTCAAGCTGGTAAAACCTCTCTGGAAATCAGTTTGGCAGTTCCTCAGAAAATTAGACATAGCTATGGACCCAGCTATATGACTCCTGGGCATATACCCAGAAGATGTTCCAACATGTAATAAGGACACATGCTTCACTATGTTCATAGCAGCCTTATTTATAATAGCCAGAAGCTGGAAAGAACTCAGACATCCTTCAACAGAGAAATGGATATAGAAAATGTGGTATATTTACACAATGGAGTACTATTCAGCTATAAAGAATGATGAATTCATGAAATTCTTAGGCAAATGGATGGAACTAGAAAGTGTCATCCTAACTGAGGTAACCCAATCACAAAAGAACACACACAGTATGCACTCACTGATGAGTGGATATTAGCCCAAAAGCTCAAAATAAATAAGATACAATACACAGACCACAGGAAGCTCAAGAAAAAGGAAGACCAAAGTGTGGGTGCTTTGGTTCCTCTAAGAAAGGGAACAAAATACTCACAGGAGCAATTATGGAGACAAAATGTGGAGCAGAGACTGAAGGAAAGGCCACCCAGAGACTGTCCTACCTGGGGATTCATCCTATAAACAGTCACCAAACGCCAACACTATTATGGATGAAAAGAAGTGCGTACTGAAAGGAGCCTGTTATGGTTGTCTCCAGAGGGGCCCTGCCAGAACCTTACAGATACGGAGGCAGATGCTAGCAGCAGCCAACCATTGGACTGAGCACAGGGTCCCCAGTGGAGGAGTTGGAGGGAGGACTGGAGGAGTTGAAGGGGTTTGCAGCCCCATGGGAAGAACAACAATGTCAGCTAACCAGACACCCCAGGGCTCCCAGGGACTAAGCCATCAAACAAGGGGTACACATGGTTCCAGCCAAAAGTATGGCAGAGGAATGCCTTGTCGAGCATCAGTGGGAGGAGAGGTCCTTGCTTCTATGAAGGTTCAGTAGATGCCCCAGTGTGGGGAAATCGAGGAGGGGGTAAGTGGGAGTGGGTTGGGTGGAGGGGCGTATTCTTGGAGGCAGGGGGTGAGAGGATGGGTTGGGGGTTTTCGGAGAGGGGGGAAAACCGGGAAAGGATATAACATTTGAAATGTAACTGAAGAATATATTCAATTAAAAAAAAATCATAGGAATTTCTGGGTAGTAGTGGCACAAGTCTTTAAACCCAGCACTAAGGAGGCAGAGACTGGTGGATCTTTGTATGTTCAAGGCCAGCCTGATCTACAGACTAAATTCCAGGACAGTTAAAGCTATACTTCCCTGTTTCAAAAAGAAAAAAAAATTACAGGAATTAGTAAACATCTCAGTAATGACCTTAAATGTGAAATTGAAATAATATATTATATCTTATTAAATAAATCAAAGAAATAACAGTAAAAATTAATATAAAGGAAAACTTAAGAAAAATCAATAAATGGAAAATGAACATATTGAATATCCAGTACATTACTGAAAAAAAAAACAGTAAATTTTTAAATTCTTAGAATAAATATAAAAGCAAAAATTGCTGTGATCTTTGGGATATATACCTATTACAAATATAGGATTAAAGGTTATAGCTGTGAGTGCTTATAATTTAAAAAGAGAGATTTTTAAATAACACATGCAAACACATAGCCTTAGAAAAATGAGAATAAGCCAAAGTCACATAACACTAAGAGACAATGAAGATCAGGAAAGAAAGTATGAAATGGCCACCAAAAGAATATACCAAAACCAAACAGCTGTTTTATAGAAAAAAAAATAAAAGATTTTCAAGCACCTAGCAATATCAACAAGAAGAGAGAAAGGACAAAAATTAATAAAAAGAGATAACTTGGGGAGGTTAATCAGATAATACTCTGAAAACTATATGCAAAAACCTGGAAAATACGTAAGAGATGAGCAACTTTCTGGGCAAAGATGACATAAAACCAAGAAAATAACAATCTAAACACATCTACAAGAAACAGCAGGTAAAAAACAAAGATGTCTTTCTCTCTGACTGACCAACCCAGATTTTCTCAATGGTCAAAAATCATACTGTCCAGAGTTGGAAAGATGACTTAGCAGTTAGGAGCACATTTTGTCCTTCCAGAGGACCCAAGTTCAGTTCCAAGCATCCATAAGAGCTGCTGACAACTGCCTACAACTCCAGTTCCAAAGATCCACACCCATTTCTGGTCTCAGCAGGTACCCAGACAATGGCAGCATACACTCACACAAACATATTTATACACATACATAAAAATGCTTTTAATCTAAAAAAAAACCAAAGAAATTACACTCTCTAGAAAACCTAACAACTACCTGAATTAGAAAGGAAATGAAAATATTAATATTTTTCCCAAAAACTATAATCCTGATAAGAGTTGTTTGGCTTTTGTTGTTGTTTTTATGGTTATTTGTAACTGGGTCTCACTGTGTAGCCGTGGGGAACCATGAACTCTGATATAGGCCTGTCTCTATCTCCAATGGGATTAAAGAAATCCCTGCCATGCACTCTAAGTTTGGAGAAGTAGACTAGGGCTAGCTAAACAACACAAAATTATACACAGTTGGTGGCAGGAGGGGACGGAATCGCCTATAATCCCAATGTAGTGCCCTCTTTCCCACCTTGCCTAAGGCTGCAGTAAGATGCCCTGACAGGAGTTGCCAAAACGGCGGCTCTAAGGCTGCACCAAGACATCTCAGCCTGGAGCTGTCACGGGAGCTGTCCACAGTGGCAGCACCTCCTCTCCAGCCTCCTGGAGCAGCTCCACAACGCACCCTGAAGCCAGGAAGGACTTCCCATCCTAACCCATGGGCCCAATGTAGGGGAAAGGATGGAAAAAACCAATCCCTGAGCATGAAATCCCAAGCTCAGGACTTGAACTCAATCTGGAAATTTCTGTCCTGAAAAGCTCCACTCTCTAAGAAATCCTATCCAAGCCCTGTCCTTTGTCCAATTCCCTTAAGTCAACTCTTGGGAGCAGAGGGCAGCCATCCCTGGATTTGTCCCTCCAATAAGTCTCCTTTATAAGATGTACTGCCTGGAATGACTCTCATCCGAAAAAGCTAAGAAGAAAAGAAGCAAAGAAGAGAAGAGATGGGGCAGGGATGAGCTCCGTAAGCTCCTAAACCCTCAGCTCAGCCGGGGACACCCTTTCCCGGGAGCAGCGACACCCCTGCTGAGGAGGCTTCCTCTCAGAGCTGTGTGGTTCCCGGGCTTCCCTTGGGACAGTGTCCCACCTCAGAGCTGTGTGGTTCCTGGGCTCCCGCGTTCCAGGATGCCCTTCCACTGGGATACTTTTTCCCTTCAGAGCTGTATGTCCGGTTCCTGGGCTTTCAAGCCCCAGAATCCCCTCCCATCTGAGCAGAAACACACCTAGCACTGTGGAGGATCTGAGTCCCAGGCTAGCTTGGTCTACATAACTACTTCCAAACCAGCCAGCGCTACACAGTGACATCCTATATAAAGACAAGAATAACGCAATCCCTCCCTGCCCTGGGCTTTTTTTTTTTTTCACCGCTATCAAAACTCTCCTTTGGAAAAGTTCTCCAAAATCTACCTTTTGCCTCAGAAACGATCAGCTTAGTTGATCAGTACATACAAATTAAATGTTTAAGTAGACTTAAATTTCTCTCCTTTCTCCAAATTAGGGAATTTTGCCTATCACGGCTAACAAATCCAGTTGTGTTCGCATAAGACGAACTCAAGATGAGGGATGGAGATACAGGTCTATGGCAAATCCTTTGCCTAGCATGAGACCTGAGGTTAGATACCTAGTCCTTTAAAAAAAGAAGCTTAAAGAGAAAAACAACTCTTCAGGGTGACCACAGTGAAAAACTAATGCAGGGAACAAGGAAATGAAAAAGTGCAAAACAGTGCACACCACCCACGTGCCCTCACCGCAGTCTGGACACGGCGGCACCAACTTGCCAGCGCTGCAATGTCTGAGGAAGCTCAGGTTAGCAACGCAGACTCATCATGGGAGGACTTGAAACTAGGATCGAAGCAGCTTCACAGGGAAGGGACAGGACTGGACTGGAAGCCAGACTCTGCTAGCAGAGCACACAACTCAAATGCACCCAAGTTGAGGGCGCCACTGCCAGACTCCACCAAAAATTGCTGGACACGTCGGGGAGCCGGCGCCACCTTGCAGCAAAGCCGCGGCAGTGTCAGAACCCTCCACCCACCCCCCAAGAGTCCAGGGCACACTCACCATTTCCTGCTTCTGATGCATCCTGGCGTTCTCCCTACGTAGCCGCCGTCTGCAGAACAGGTACCCGTGAAGCTCAGGCACAAGTCCCTTCAGCTACCCGGAACTCAAATATGGCGGCAAGGGCACCACCCTCCACTATCCGTGCTTCTCATTGGATAGCTCAGGAAAGTAACAATGTCGCTGGTTAGTGAATTATTCCGGACTCCTTAGAACTGAGTTAACAGTTTCAGCAACGCTTACCACCAAGATGGGTCTGTAAATACAGATTGCAACAACTGCCCTGTCCAGGTCCAGGCTTTTTCTCTGAAATAAACCTGATTTCATCCTGGAGGGTTATCACATATCAGAACACATCCCAACCCGAGAGTGGTGGTGCACATTTTTAATACCAGGACCCGAGAGGCAGAGGAAGTCTATTAAGTTCCAAGCTAACTTTGTCTACGTTAATGAGTCCCGAGCCAGCCAGAGCTATATAGTGAGAATGCTCCCCGTCCACACACACACACACACACACACACACACACACACACACACACACACACAGGTCCAGGGCTTCTGAAAGATTTATTAATGTTTATTTTTACTCCAGTGTCTGTGTGGATGAATCCGTGTGTGCGCGAGTTCTCACGGAGGTCGGAAGAGGGCGTCAGACGTCCGCTCGCTTTTCCATTGAGGCAGGTTTTGTTTGTTTTTTGTTTTGTTTTTCACTCATCGCTTTACCTGGGGATCGGGTTTCCTTGGCTAATGGAAGCCAGCTAGCCACAGCGATCCTCTTACTTTAGCCATCCTCATAGATGGTGTTTCGGGCGTGTGCAGGGGATCTCTAACGTGAGTTTTGAAATCTGATCTTCAGTCCTCTGTGTTTATCATGTATGAGCTCTTAAACACCAACTCTCCAGCCCCATTCACAGGCTCTTGTGATCAGCGGGCTCTTCCTGTTTTTTCCACATACAAATAGTGTTAACAACGTCACTTTTGAATAAATCCCATCTTAAATCCTTTGCTCTTCAATCAGAGTAAGCTAGAAAAAGTCATGATATAGCAAACCAAAGCTGATTTCTTTTTAAATTCCTCTATGAAATAAGTTTGATTATGTTCACTCTGATTGGCTTTTTAAAAATCCCCCTACCTTAATAAACTTCCTTCTACTTTCATACCGCCTACTTAGACTCATCATATAAGAGCAAACTTGTAATATCTGCTGTTCTGAGCCTGGCTTATTTGCCTAACATGATGATCTCCAGTTCCATACATCTTTCTGCAAACAACATTCTTAGTGGATGAATAATACTCCACTGTACATACATAAATATTATGTATATTCTTAGTGGATGAATAATACTTCACTGTACATAAATACCACATATATTCTATCCATTTTCTCATCCACTGCTAGGTTCCTTGGTCACTCCATCACTTGGATGCTCAATGCTGCTGGAAATGTGTGTGCAGGGATCTTAGTTACGTGGTGACATTTATTCTCTTCGTGTATATCCAGAAGGGTATAGATGGATAAAATGATTTTATTTTTAGTTTGGGGTTGGATGTTGAATACCAAAGCTCGTGTGTTGAAGATATGGTCCACAGATGCTGTTTGGAGGTGATGGATACTTAGCAATCGGTGGGCTGCTGGATGGAAGTAAGGACCTGAAAGGTGTGCCCTTGAAGCAAGTATTGGAACTCTAGCCCTTTCCTAAGCAACCAAGCGTGAACGTTTATCTGTTTACTTCCCAGACACCATCAGCTGAGCAACTTGACTCTCCAGGCTTCCCACCGTGGTCCACTGTTTTACCACACAGGCCTAGAAACTCAAGAAGTTTTCCTTCAGTTTCTGCTCCGGCTTCTGTGTCTAGTGCCTGCTGTAATGTTTTCCTACCATAATGAACGCACAGTCTTATGTAACTGTAAACTGTAAACTGTAAATAAACCCTTCCTTTTATAAGTAGCCTCAGTCATGATATTTTTTTAATCTCTTACCTTTTTTGGGGGGGGGGGTTCGAGACAGGGTTTCTCTGTATAGCTCTGACTGTCCTGGAACTCACTCTGTAGACCAGGCTGGCCTCGAACTCAGAAATCCTCCTGCCTCTGCCTCCCAAGTGCTGGGATTAAAGGTATGCGCCACCACTGCCCAACCATGATATTTTTTTATTACAGAAATAAAAATTACTAATACAAGCTTTCCAGGACGACTGTGTGGCAGAGTAGAAAATGTTTTTTACTGAGTGTCCCAGGGTTTTCATTGATGCCAACAGACAACATGACTGAGGCAACTCTTATAAAGGAGCACATTTAATTGGGGCTGGCTTACAATTTCAGAGGTTCAGTCCATTATCATCCTGGTAGAAAGCATGGTAGCCTGCAGGCAGACAAGGTGTTGGAGAAGGAGCTGAGAGTTCCCCATCTTGATCTGAAGGCAGCCAGGAAGACACCGTCCTCAGCAGGGAGCTAGAAGGAGGGTCTCTCTGGCCCCAGGCAGAGCTTGAGAACTAGAAATCTACAAAGCCCACCTACACAGTGACACACTTCCTCCAACAAAGCCACACAAGGCCACATCTCCTAAAAGTGCCATTCTCTGAGTCAAGTATTCAAATGCATAAGTTTGTGGGGGCTGTATCTATTCAAACTATCACACTGAGCTCCTTGGTATGCTAGCATCATGATTCCATGGCATCACCCTGATCACCTTCTGAGTGCAGACAAGATAGCAAACACAAAATGGCCTTTAAACTCTCAAAGCCTACTCCCTGTGGCATGCCTCCTCCAACATGGCCAATCCTTCTAAGCCTCCTCAAACATCACCACCAACTGGGGACCACTTATTCAGATACCTGAGATATAGGGAATCTCATTCAAACCACTACATTAATGTTGAATGTTGGATAATATCTCGTTCTAATTATCACAATATTTAAACTTACTGGCTGTAACTTAGGCAATGTGATGAGACATACTTGTCATCTCAGAACGTGGGTGACTGCGCCAAATTTGTGAGTTTCAGGCCAGTCTGGGCTATTTAACAATGTCTTGTCTCAAGTCAAGGTCTTGGGTGTTGCTCGGTGCTAGAGGCTCGTGTAGCACAATTTCTTGAGCTCTGCGTTCAACACTAGAAAAAGAAAAGATGATGAAAACCAAAACAACTAGAAAAACAACTTTGCATCTTTGCTGGGCCAGCTGGACCTTTCATTTGTCCTCTCGCTTTCTTGACCGGAGTCTGGGTTTTCTAGTAAGAAGTCTAAGTCTCTGAGAGGGAAGCAGCAGAACATTTAGTATCTCTCCAAGCTTAGCTTCAGAGTTAGCATACCATAATTTTTACAACACTCCTCAGGCCAGAGCAAGTATGTTCCCACAGTTCAGTTCAAGTACACAACATGGAGAGACAGCTCCATCTACAAATGAAAAGAAATGCAAAGGCTAACAATGAAGGTATTATTTAAAAAAATGGGTGATTTATATAGTCACTTACCACTATATTAATGAGAATGAGGATGATTAACAATTACTCAGCAGCTACTGTATCCCATAAGCAATATGTCAGTTGTTGGATATAATTTCCAGCCTATTCTGAGGTAGGGTCTACCTTATAACTATTACATTATGGATAATGAAACTGAAGGTCAGAGAGGTCTCAAGGAACTTCTCCAAATTCACCAACAGTAAGAGACTATGAGTAGTAGAGTAGCTACTCAAGAATTGTTTGATGGGCAACAAATCAGGTCAATGTAATGCTAAAATCTGGATGAATGGGACTAAGACCTGGTTGCTGTTGACAGCATGTGGACTTGAACTCAAGACTCCTGACTCCTCCACTTGCATCTTTATCTCCTTTAGGCATACCTTTTGCTCCCTGCTGTGGAGTCAGGTGCCTGTGGTAGAAGAACAGGAGTCTAGTTCTGGATCAGGGATCTGTTCAGATATCTAGGGCTGGCCAGAGACTCAGAGCCAAGGTACAACCTTGTTTTCTTCTCTGTCCAGAGCAAGTGGTAGCGCCTGACCTGTGACAGCAACACCCCTGTCTGGACCTGTTGAATGCAAGATGAGCCTCATGACGGTGGATGGTCTGCAGAAATGTATCTTCGGTTTCCATAACAACTGTTAGGAGGGGGTCACTGCCTTTGCCTGAGAACCTGGGCCATGAGCCAAGAGAGAAGGTTGGCTCATTGGCCAGAGGAAGGGGAGGCGCCTCTCTCAAGGCGGTAGGTTTTAACTGACATTGAACAACAGTGAGAGGAGAAAGAGGGATCCTTCCAGGGAGGTGGAATTATTTGCAGAAAGACAAAGAGTTAAGGATGAGTCTTGTCTGTCCAAGCAACTGAAAACAAGACATCTTGGAATGAGGTTGGAGGGTGTATTAGGTTTTTTTGTTTTGTTTTGTTTATTTTGTTTTGTTTTTTGTTTGTTTTTGTTTGGTTGGTTGGTTTTTGCCACTTTGACATGAACAAAACATTTTATGGAAAGAAGGGGGATTTTTTTTGGCTCCTGGTTTCAGTCCTTCCTGGTAGGGAAGGGTGTGACACAGCAGCTCTGGTCACAATAGCTGTGAAGCAGAGAGAAATTGCCTGTGCTAGTAACTTTTCTCTTTATTCCTGCTATCTACACGGCGCCAGCTAATGGACTGCGACTATGAACATGCAGAGCAGTCTTTTACCACCTGTTTATCCCCTCTGGAAGTGTCCTCACAGCCACAAACAGAAGTATCCTTTACTAATCTACACGTGTCTGCATCGAATAAAGACTATCATTGGTAACCATCTGAGGGTTAAACAAGGGCTCACTTGAGGCCATCGTGGGCTAAAAGGAAGCCTTATACAAAAACACTGAAAGCTTTCATTTTGAGACAAGTCTCACTATGTAGGCCAGGTTATTCTATAACTTTCTAGGTAGTTCAGCCTTGTCTTGAACTTGTGATCCTACTGCCTCCTTCCTATGAGTGTTGAGATTACAGACATGAGCCACTGTGTCCAGAATGGTCAGATATAAGGAGCGTTCATAACCAGTCACATAATGTGAACTCCACTCTGAGTTTCTCAGGGAGCCACAGAAGGTGTTTGAACTGGTAGGGGTTGCAGTAGTCACAGCTGGTTATGGACAACCAACTCTTTGGAGGATGGGTGCTCAGGTAGATACCCGATGCAGTGGAACCTGGAGAGGAGAAGATCTGAGGTTGGTGGGGAAAATGTGGCATATTTCAGAACGCTAAGGAAAAACAGCTGGAACAGATGTTGAGTGAAAGAGCTAAAAATGGTTTCTGTGTTTACCTTGGAATTCTGGGTGCTCCCTGTGGAGAATGATCTACCAGAGCTGTGCTTTTGGTTTTGTATAAGTGAATTTATTTAGTGTTTAGCAAGCAAAAGTGAAAGTAAAGTAATAAGAAGCAGATAAATAGCAAAGCATCAGATCAGATTATGTATTTCCGTTCCTCCACAGAAATAGCACTGGACAAGCCCCATAAAACCAGGCAGCTGGAGACCTGGATCAATAAAGAGGGTTCTGGATAGAACAACTTCCTTTTAGATAAAATTTCCAATTTCCAGTTTCTACCACAGACATTTACAGATTATAGGAGGAAAGGTAAGAGAGGAGCTAGCAAGAAAGCTTAGATGGTAAAGTCTCTTGCCACCAAGCCTGCATACCCAGGGTCCTTCATGGTAGGAGAGAACCAATTCCCACACCTCTGACTGCCACACATTCATTATAGCATGTCTGCGAGCACATGCGCACACACACACACACACACACACACACACACACACACACACACACACTAAAAGCCAAATACTACCTTTTTAAAACTTAAGTGAATCTCAAGATTTGGGAAGATGCCCAGTCTGTCCTGAGAATGATTTGCCTTTTCAAGGACAGAGTGTCAGATATGAGGGCAATCTGGCTGTGAAGTGTGTGCTGATTTGGCTGACCTGGCTGGTTAGGCAGGGGTCACCTTTCTCCATCACTCCCTCCCAAAGCTACATACTCAGTTGAGTCAACACTTCCTGATAGATGCAGGTCCACTCTTCAGTCAAGGATATATAAGTCCTTTCCTGATAGATGAATAATAGTTGTACCAGTGTGAACAACACTGGAACCCTTCCTTCTAACCAACTGTAATTCTGAACCCACTCTTTCGCCGTTCAACTCCTTCTCAGACTGACTAAGTTAGAAGAAGAAGAAGAAGAAGAAGAATTACTGTCCAATAATATACCATTGACCAAGTGAGAATTAAGGTGAAAGACTGAGATGTCTACAATCAACACATACATCTAGAATATACAATATCCTGAAACTCAAGGACATGTGGTCCAAGAGAAGAGTAAGCATGGGATATAATCTAGGAAATCACAAACTTCAAACACAAAAAGTCTTGTGGTTTTTGTTGTTGTTGTTGTTGTTTGAGATAAGGTCTCAGCTATCCCTGGCTGGTATGGAACATGCTATGTAGACCAAGTAGACCTCAAACTCTGTCTCCTGAGGGTTGAGACTACATACATGTGCTACCACACCCTGAAAGCACAAGAGATTCAAGGCCAGACTGGGTTACATAGCTATTAGACTTTGGTTTTTTATTAAAAAACAAAAAACAAAAACAAGACGGAGGGTTGCATCCCCATGGGGGGAGCAACAGTGTCAACAGGCCAGGCCCCCAGAGCTCCCGGGGACTGATCCACCAACAAAGAATACACATGGAGCGACCCACGGTGCTGGCCACATATGTGGCAGAGGATGGCCTTGTCAAGCATTAGTAGGAGGAGAGGCCCTTGGGCCTGAGGGAGTTCCATGCCCCAGTATAGGGGAATGCCAGGGCAGGAGGACTGGAGTGGGTAGGTGGGGAAGCATCCTCAAAGAGGCAGGGGGTGGGGGATGGGATAGGGGAGTTCCGAAGGGAAGACCCAGAAAGGGGAAAACATTTGAAATGTAAATAAAGAAAATGTCCAATCAAAAAGAGAAAAGAAAAGAAAGAAAGAAAAAAGAAAGGAAGGAAAAAAGGAAGGAAGGAAGGAAGAAAGAAAGAGAGAGAGAGAGAAAAAGGGGAACTGGGCACACAATCCTACCCCTAGCCATGGAACAATGTCAAATGCTTTGTGCTGGGCAAAGAGACTCTGTGAGTGGCCTCTGGCCAATCTTTTAACGCATTTTCCTACTTCCATCTCCTCTCCTTCTGTTCTGAAAGTCCACTGTCTTTTTCTCACTTTACTACTTACTTTCAAATGGTGAAGAGAGTGAGGTGGGAGAGAGCACAGAGATGGAGACTGTGCAGAAAACAGTGTTATGCACTCTGCCAGGCTCTCCTACACGAATGTCTGCTACTGGTGCCTGTCCCAGATGTGATCTGATTTTGACAGTGCCAGAACAAGGCATGAGTGCCCTAGATCTGTTTTTGCTGATTCCATTCAGTGAGACATTTACAAAAGTATGAATTATGGAATGTTTTTATTTGGTACAATTTTGGAGAAGTGTTTTTCCTATTTTTTTTCCTTTTTTTTTTTAAGTTTTAGGATACTGGTCATGGGTAACTTGAGACTGTGCTCCCAAATGTACCAACTAATCTGACAGGCACTAGTGTCTTCAAAGTGGATCACAATGTCCGTTCTCTCTGATTCTACCCTGCGGGTGCTTCTGATGTACTGAATCACTGAAAGCAGAGAAAACGGCATCTCAGCTGTTTGAATACCAGTTTAATAAATGTGTGTTGATGGCTTTGTGTTATATGAAAGTAAAGAATGGTTCTCTGTTTAGCTAATAGCAAACTTTCCACATCTGATATAAAACAATTCCCTTAGCTCTACCTTTAGGGAGAATCACAGGAGAAAAAGAGAGGAACTCACTTGCAAGGCCAGTGCCTGGCAGAGGACAAAGGCTGAGGAGTGTTCTCTTGAAAGACCAGCTGAGGAGATTGGTTGAATTTGTGTAACTTCCTGATAAAACAATACCAGAGGAGCATATCTTTCCTATTTTGTGGGAAAGACAAGAGTCAATCTTTTTTTAATCCTATCTTTGTTATTTATCATGCTTTCTATCTTCCTATGGAGTTAGATATCATTAATAAAGGCTCTCATTGACCCAGCATTTAAAAAAAAAGGCTGTAGGCCAGAAGACGGTGGCACACACCTTTATCCTGGCACTCAGGAGGCCAAGGCAGGTGGATCTCTGAGTTCGAGGCCAGCCTGGTCTACAGAATGAGTTCCAGGACAGCCAGGGCTACACAGAGAAACCCTGTCTGGAAAAAACAAAAAACAATAGTAGTGGTGATAGTGGTGGTGGTGGTGGAGGAGGTGATGGTGGTGGTGATGATGGTGGTGGTGGTGGTGGTGGTGGTGGTGGTGGTGGTGGTGATGATGGTGGTGGTGGAGGAGGTGATAGTGGTGGTGGTGGTGGTGGTGGTGGAGGAGGAGGTGATGGTGGTGATGGTGGTGGTGGTGATGATGATGGTGGAGGTGGTGGTGGTGGAGGTGGTGATGGTGGTGATGGTGGAGGTGGTGGTGGTGGTGGAGGTGGAGGTGGTGGTGGAGGTGGTGGTGATGATGGTGGTGGTGGTGGTGGTGGAGGAGGAGGTGATGGTGGTGGTGATGGTGATGATGATGATGATGATAAATTCTTACTGCTGGTGCACAAAAGTGTCAGTTACATCACTTTCTTTGAACTTAATATTTGCATTTTGCCCTTAGTCAGTCTGAGAAGGAGTTGAACGGCGAAAGAGTGGGTTCAGAATTACAGTTGGTTAGAAGGAAGGGTTCCAGTGTTGTTCACACTGGTACAACTATAGGAAAGAATAAAGTGTTACTGCTGAAGAGATGGCTCAGAGGTTTAAAGCATGGGTGGTTCTTGCAGAAGCCTGGGTTCAGTTCCTCGCACCCACAAGGTGGCTAAAAACTGGCTGTAGCTACTGCTTCAGGGAGTCTGACTCCCTTTTCTCATCTCTCTGGGCATAGCATTCATATAATGCATAAACACATATATTGACAAAACACTTATACACAGAAAAGAAAAGTAAATGTATCTTTTAAAAAATGACTAATATTTTGTACATTTAAAATAACTAGAAGAGTTTGAGTATTGCCACCACACCAAAAAGCAAAACAAAACAAAAAGAAAAACAAAGTGCAAGGCAGATCCTGGGTCTGCTAGATGGCTCAGATGGTAAAGGTACTTACAGGTAGAAGAAGAGAACTGACTACCCAGAGTTTTCCTCTGACCTTAACATGTACTTTGCCTAGGCATGCATATGCTCATGCACAGCATACATGCAGAGTTCACAAGAAGTCCTAGGGATGATAGCTGCGCTATTACTAGCTTTCAGCTTTCAGGGCTTGAGATGTAAAGGGAGATTCTGCTCTGTATTAGGAACAGACAAGAATTAGTTTTTATTTTTACTAATTCATTTCTTTAGACAATCTCTGCTACCGGCCATGGTGGCCTCCAACTTGCTGTGTAGCTGAGGCAGGCCCAGGGCCTCTTTACTCTCCTCCTCCACTCCCCAGTCTGGGATTCCACACCTGACTGCATTTAGTCTTTTTGTTTCTACATTGTTAGTTTTCTGAACCTTCCTCCAGATTATTTATCCACGCCTAAGAAGGTGGGAACTGTCTTCACTAGGTGATAAGTTGGTTTTCAGATTCTGTGCCCTCAATCTGGATTCCATTTTGTCTCCTGTTCTTTGATTGTTTCTTTGTTTACTACCTCTCTCTGATCCTTGGTCACATGAGATGAATTCCACATTAAAGGCATAGTGGTCTACGTCTTTAATCCCACCCAGCACAGGAGAGGTAGAGGAAGGGGGAGCTGTGATTCTGAGGCCAGCAGGGTTACACACACAGCCACGGATACATAGTGAACCCATCAGTACAAACAGACAAAGATACCAAATGAATCAAAGATTGCTTTTGTTTGCTTTTGGGACAAGGTCTCATGCAAACAAGGCTGCCTTGAACTCCTGACCCCTCCTGCCTCCACAAGTGTTGACAGTCCAGACTTGAATACTGGGCTGGTTCTGGATTACACGTTAGGAACTGGGGAGATGCCCCAGTGCTGCTCTTCCACAGGACCCAGGTTTAATTCCCAGCACCCACACAATGGCTCACAACAGTCCTCATCTCCAATTCTAGAATATCTGATGATTTCTTCTGGCCCCTGTATGTACATGTAGTATATACATATAGGCAAAACACATATATGGATAAAATCATACGTAAGTGAAGAAAAATTACAAAATACTAGAAGATATCTTGGTATTTTAGAAAAAAAGGCTGGGGGTAGGGTGTCAGGGAATATAATGTGTCATGTATCACAAACTGGTTTCAAATTAACTGTTATACAAAGATGACTTTCAATTTCTGATCCTCCTGCTTCCACTTTGGGAGTATTGGGATTACAGGCCTGTGCTACCAGGCCCAGCTGTCTACCATGCTGGGAACTGAATCCACTGTGGCTTTATGCATGCTAGGTGAACACTCTACCAACTGAGATACATCCTCAGTCTTCAGAAATATTTTAAAGAAAAGAATACCCTGAAAAGATAGCCTTAAATGGTTTCTTACATTTCCATAGAAAAGGTTTAAAGATTATATGGGAAGCCAGGTGCAGTGGTATTCATCAGCCTGGACTAGAGATAAAAGGATTAGGAGTTAAAGGCCAATTTGGATATATACAGAGTTTAAGGTCAGCCTTGGCCACATAAATCCTGTATCAGGAAAAAATATAAAAGAAGACAACAAAAGCAGGTTATTTGAATAAATAGATGCTCTCCATACTTCAGGGTGGAATGACCTATTTTAACAATTTACAGGTGTAAATTTATTGGGCTTGGTGGCCCATGACTTTAATCCCAGCACTTGGAGGGCAGGTCTCTGAGTTTAAAGCCATCCTGGTATCAAGTTTCAGAACAGCCAAGGATACACAGAGAATCACTGTCTTGAAAAAAAAAAGAAAGAAAAACAAAAACAACAACAAAAGACATAAAATCCTTCTATAGTAACAAACAAATTCAACTCAACCTAATAAAATTCTACTTAGGATATGTTTTAGAACCTGACAATGGTTCTTTCTTTCTAACCATGGACTAGAGACAGCCTTATGCAGCTAGGCAAGTATCCCAAACCCTACAAAACTTACTCTTCTATGAAGAATTAAAACTTATTAAAGACACATTAGTTTTGAAATAGGAAAGGGATAGCAAGATAGTTCAATGGGTAGGGATGCTTGGACCAAGTCTAATGTTCTGAGTTCAATACCCATTGAGGAAGGAGATAGATAACCTGTAACTGCCTATGGCTATGGGAACTGAGGTCACTTGGAAAGAGAGCTGGGGCTGAAATAGAACAGGGAGGTGAGAGGAATAAGCAGTCAGGACAACAGATTTCTGATCAAGGCTCAATGTTTAATGGGTAGCTTCAAATTTAAAGGTGGTGGAAAATCCTTTCCCCAAAAGGCTGGGAACACGACCACAAAACCGGTTTGGTTGCTCAGCAGCTGGCTGGCTCCTCTCAGGAAACTGCAGATCCTTGGAGAACAAGAGACTTCACCTTGGTCTGAGAGCTCCACCCTAGGTGGGCCACTGTGGCAAAACACCGAGGTCTGAATTTCCAGCTCATGGGCTCCAGGGAGGGCACAATTCCTCCCTTTTTATTTATTAAAAATTGACTGGACTGGGGCAAAAGATTTATTTATGCTCCATAGTTCTGTCTGGGAATTATGGTGGCTGGTGACACCACCTGACTTAGGTCAAAGGTTATATATTCTCTCTTACCCATCTTCAAGGTCACATGCAGCTTCTTTGTGTTATTTGAACAAACACACTCTTATTAGTGTTTATTAATAAACAAACACAGCCTTTTGGCGCATGCCTCTGTCTTAGGTTGAGAAGAAAATTATAAATCCTTAGTTGCCCGTCTCTGGCTGCAGACCTTCATAGCACACAGTTTTCCCAATTCAGAATAAGCCACAAAGAACCTACAAATATGCACTCAGTGCTTTTCTTCATAGCCATGAAAAAATGTCTTGGTGAGTCGCTGAGCCTTGCAGAAGGTAAGCCTGGGTGAAAACAACCAGGGTGCTTAAAAGTTAGGAGCAAAACAGGATTAACTTATCTGCTGAAGTCCCAAGGCATCTAATTCAGTTGCAAATTAGCAATGATCAGACACAAAGCCTGGCCTCCAGGTGTGGGAGAGGTAGGTTTGAGAATCAACAGAGAAACTGTTACTTCTCAGAAGGAGTGGAGACTATATTCCAAATTAACTCAGCTGGCTGATAAAGAATTTTAGCCATCTTCATAATTGGAATCTCCAATATTGGATTTATTTCTAGACCGGTCCATGATTGAGTCAGAATAACTGGTCACATTAAAGGAAAAAGAAGAGTCATTATAACTCTCCTTTAGATTAATTTTTCTAAGTCAGTTTTCACAGTCTCCATGTTCTCAGTCCCACAAGGTCTAAAAGCTTGAAGCAAGGCAGTTTATCTAATCTGGGACATAGGCAAGCAAAGGTGGATCAGGGGCATACACCCAATACAGCTTTCCTGTCACCATTGTCAGGGCACTCAGCAAGTTCACAGGTCAGCATTATCTTCAGTATGCCACACCAATCACTCTGGCAGCTAGCATGCTTCTTCAGCATTCTGTGGAAAAGACACAAACATGCCTTCTTCCCCACACCTGATCAGGATCATGCCATATGCCAATAAGTGGATCCTTCCATCTCACCTAGGCATAAGTATGCCTAGTTGTAGGGTGCTATAAACACTCAGCAAGGAGTTCCTTGGCATTCAAATTTTAATTTTTTTTAAAAAATATAAAAGCATGATTTAAATAATGAGCATGGGAGATATAATTCTCCCCTTTTTGTTTTTTAAGAAGATGTGGTTATAAAGTTCCACAATACCTTGTCCTTGAGAATTATAAAGAATTAACTTGTTATTAAATTGTTGTCAAAACCTATCAAATCCTTGACTGTAATAAGTAGCCAGTTCTATTATCTGTATCTTTATAAAATATTTGCTTTATTTACATTTCAAATGATATCCCCTTTCCTTGTTACCCCTCAAAAAACCCCTATCTCATCCTCCCTCCCCATGCTTACCCCTCCCCCCCACAAGTTCCTGACTTGCATGCCCCTATTCTGTGGAATCGAGCCTTCACAGGATCAATGGCCTCTCCTCTTATTGATGTCTGAAATGGTCATCTTCTGCTACATATGTAGCTGGAGCCATGTGACCCTCCATGTGCACTCTTTGGTTGGTGGTTTAGTCCCTGTGAGCTCTGGAGGTACTGGTTGGTATATATTATTGTTCCTCCTGCAGAGCTGCAAATCTCTTCAGCTCCTTGGGTCCTCTCTCTAGCTGCTCCATTGGGGACCCTATGCTCAGTCTATTGGTTAGCTGTGAGCCATGGGTATTTTGATCTACCTTGCAATACGGATCAAAGTATCCACAATTTGGTCTTCCTTCTTGAGCTTCATGTAGTCTGTGAGTTGTATCTTGGGTATTCAAGCTTTTGGGCTAATAACCACTTATCAGTGAGTGCATACCATGTATGTTCATTTGTGATTGGGTTACCTCACTCAGGATGATATTTTCTAGCTCCATCCATTTGACTAAGACTTTCATGAATTCATTGTTTTTAATAGCTGAGTAGTACTCCATTGTGTAAATGTATCACATTTTCTCTATCCATTCCTCTGTTGAAGGACATCTGGGTTCTTTTCACCTTCTGGCTATTATAAATAAGGCTACTATAAACATAATGGAGCATGTGTTCTTATTACATGTTGGAGCATCTTCTGGGTATATGCTCAGGAGTGGTATAGCTGGGTCCTCAAGGAGTGCTATGTCCAATTTTCTGAGGAACTGCCAAACTGATTTCCAGAGTGGTTTTACCAGCTTGCAATCCCACCAGCAATGGAGGAGTGTTCCTCTTTCTCCACATCCTCTCCAGCGTCTGCTGTCCTCTGAATTTTTGATCTTGGCCATTCTGACTGGTGTGAGGTGGAACTTCAGTGTTGTTTTGAATTGCATTTCCCTGATAATTAAGGATGTTGAACATATCTTTAGGTGTTTCTCAGCCATCCAGTATTCCTCAGTTGACAATTCTTTGTTTAGCTCTGTACCCCATTTTTAATAGGATTATTTGGTTCTTTGGAGTCTAATTTCTTGAGTTCTTTGTATATGTTGGATATTAGCCCTCTATCAGATGTAGGATTGTTAAGATCTTTTCCCAGTCTGTTGGTTGCTGTTTTGTCCTATTGACAATGTCCTTTTCCTTACAGAAGCTTTGCAATTTTATGAGGTCCCATTTGTCAATTCTTGATCTTAGAGCATAAGCTATTGGTGTTCTATTCAGGAAATTTTCCCCTGTGCCCATGTGCTCCATGTTCTTCCCCACTTTCTATTCTATTAGATACAGTGTATCTGGTTTTATGTGGAAGTCCTTGATCCACTTGGACTTGAGCTTTGTACAGGGAGATAAGAACAAATCAATTTGCATCCTTCTAAATGTTGACTGCCAGTTGACCTTGGACTGACTGTAATACCCACCCAACAGGGTATGTCTGTTACCAGCATCTTCCAGAGTCATCACAACCCTTCAGTCTGACCAGACCCTGATGTGTGGCCCCTTCTCTCATCCCTAGGATTTGGGAACCTGGAAAGATCAAGATAGAGAGGGAGCGTGGCCCTGACACTGGAAACCTAACTCTGGTCTTCCCCTTCTGTCTTTTCCAGGGTGTGTAACTCTTTTCCAAGAAACCCAAACCATCTGTCTCTCTTACTCTCTCCCAGTCTTGCCTCTCTCCAAGGTCTGTGACCCCTTTCTCTCTGACCCAGAAAACCCAAAGAAGTGGCTCACCACTGGTTTCTGTTCCCTTCTCGGCAGGGCAAGGGTGAAGCCAGCTTGTGGTGTCAGGATGTTGTCTGGGGTTGCTGGGGAGGACAGGCGGTGGTTGGGAAGGTCGGGGTTTCAGATCGCCTTCCTGCCCTCCACTCAGGTTATGTGTAAAGGTTTAGAGTTGGGATTGAACGGATGGACAGATCAGTTCTGCTCTCCTTCTGCTAAGTTTTGTAGGTTTAAGTCTGAGTTAGGTTCAAGGGTATGTAAATGTCAAAATGGAGTCCCAGGTAAGCCTGTGCGTCGTCAGGGATCATTCAGGTTGGATCAAACGTGCATTGCTGGGTCCTGACAGTCAGAGTCCCCACCCTGTCCTCCCGCAGGAACTTCATAGGACAGATTTTCACCGTGACTGCAATGAAGATGCTGCTGCTGCACTTCTGGGCCCTGCCAGGTGGTAAGGAGCGCACCGGCTTGGTGCTGTTCACGCGCGGAGGGCAGGCTGTGGCTGCGGGGGGGAGCTGCTGACCCCACACCAGGCTTGAGACCTCCCTACCCACCCACCTTGTCAGGATCCCAGATTCAACAAAACTGTTTCCCATACTCACCAAGGGGGCGCGGTGAAACCGGTTTGGTGCCTTTGAGTCCAAGAGCCTTCCTGCCATCTAGGTGACCACAACTTGACCTGAGCTCAAGCATAGACTGTCCTATAAGTGCCACAGTCGATGTCTAAACAAAGGAGGGAACCAGTTTGAAGTTCTGTCACTGAAGCAAACACTGAATTTTTCTTTTGTTTTTGAAACAAGGTCTTATTCATATAGCTCTTAGTAGCTTAGGCCCGACTGTGCGAACCAGGCTGTCCTCAAATTTGTAGCAAACTTCTGCTGAGACCTCACCACCCGCTTGCTCATTTAGAAGAGTGGGCCACTGTGTCTGAAGAAAAATTTGTAGAAATAAAGGGCAATTTCCCAGGAAAGGAGACTGGGAGCCCTTGACAACGAAGATTTGTGATGTCCAAGACACTCGTCTTAAATTTAAAATGGCCTCACACTTGCAGGCTTCCTGCATGTCCTTTCAGGTTCCCACTCACTCCTCTTGGGGCTGGGGAGGTGGCTCAGTGGGGAGACAGGAGGACCCTAGGGCCTCACTGGCCAGGCAGTCTTGTGAAATCAGAAAGCTCCAGTACCTTTAATCCTGGCACTTACTGAAGTCAGCCTGAGCTACAGGCATTCTAGAACAGCCAGGGCTACACAGAGAAATCCTGCCTGGGAAAGATAAAAGGGCAGGGGGTGGGGTAGGGGAGCTCCAGTTCAGTGAGAGAATCTGTCTAAGAAATAAGATGGACAGAGATAAAGAAACTTGATGTCAACCCCCAGCCTCCTCGTGGGCAAGCCTGTACGCACATGTGCTTGCAGAATTTTTCCTTATCAAATAACTTCTGGAGTTTGATTTTCTCCCTCCCATTAGGAAATGATTAAACTAGAGCTGGGCACACATTTGTAATCCCAGCATTTGGGAGACTGGCTGGAAAACATGAGTTTGAGGCCAGCTGGGGCTAAATAGAAAGTTTGATTAGTTTCTGGGGTACATAGTATCTTAGTTAGAGAAGAGACACTGTAACCAAAGCAACTCTTTTTTTTTTAAAGAAATATTTATTTATTCATTTAATGTATGAGTACACTATTGCTGTCTTCAGACACACCAGAAGAGGGCATCAGATCCCATTACAGATGGTTGTGAGCCACACCACCGTGTGGTAGCTGGGAACTGAACTCAGGACCTCTGGAAGAGCAGTCAGTGATCTTAACCACTGAGCCATCTCTCCAGCCTCCAAGACAACTCTAATAAAGGACAACATTTAATTAGGGCTGGCTTGCATTTTCAGAGGTTCATCAAGGTTGGAACCTGGTAGTGTCCAGGCAGGCATGAACAGGAGAAGCTAAAAGTTCTACATCTTGATCTGAAGGCCACAAGAAGACTTACTTCCAGGCAGCTAGGAGGAGGGTCTCAAAGTCCACCCCCACAGAGGCACACTTCTTCCCAGAAGGCCACACCTCCTAATAGTGCCACTCCCTGAGCCAAGCATATTCAAACCACCACACATAATGAGATCCTGTCTCAAATAATTAAAAGTAAATAAAATCCGGAGTTTTACATTTTCCTAACTTCAGAACAAAAATGTGCATTATGTTCTTTTCATCTCTGGTGTTCTGTTCTTATCCATTGTTTTTACACATCTTTTCAGCAGTACCGTAGTTTAAACCCAGGCCTGTGGCCTTGTACACTCCAGGCAAGTCCTCAATCACTGTCACATGTCCCCGCTCTGTAACTGGTTTTGTCAGTGGGTTGAATGGCATTTGTATAGATGTGTATGTAAGTTTATGCATGTGGGGCAGGTGGAGGGCAGCCTGGTGCACAGATGCTCAGGAGTGTTTTCTATCTCCTTTGACACAAGGCCTCTTACTGGCCTAAAGCTGGATGGTTGTCCAGAGAGCTCCATAGCTCTGCCTGTCCCCACCTCCCCAGGGCTGGGTCTGCCTGTCCCCGCCTCCCCAGGGCTGGGTCTGCCTGTCCCCACCTTCCCAGGGCTGGGTCTGCCTGTCCCCACCTCCCCAGGGCTGGGTCTGCCTGTCCCCACCTCCCCAGGGCTGGGACTGCCTGTCCCCACCTCCCCAGGGCTGGGACTGCCTGTCCCCGCCTCCCCAGTCCTGTTATTGGACATATCCACCATCCTGCCCAGTTCTGGGGATTGAGCTTGGGCCTCTATCAATGCAAGGCAAGCAGGCACTTCATTTACATTATTCTCTCTTAAATTAGCATACTTTACTTATGGATATGTAGAAGTGGCATTTACCTTTGACTTTGTTGTTTTCAGTCCAGAGTCGTCCACATCAGAATATGAGGGGAGCATTACCTATCACCAAAGGTCTTGAACCGTGAGCAAAATCAAGGGGCAGATGAACTTTGGGTCTTAGTCCCTTGGAATGCTGTAAGTGCAGTTCTTGTATGGAGGGTACACAGTTGGTATTTTGATAGACTTTCAGTGAATCAGTTTGGTGATACACACTTCTACCAGCTGAGACATCTAGCTGGCCCTTAACTTTGAATGTCTTATCCTCCTATCTCCATCTCCTAAATTCTGGGGTTGCAGTCATGCACCACTGTCTTAGGGTTTCTATTGCTGCCACAAAGCACAATAACCAATAGTGACATGAGGAGGAAGACGTTATGTCAGCTTATAGCTCTCAGTTCACATTCTACCACTGAGGGAAGTCAGGACAGGAGCTCAAGGCAGGAACTGAAGAGAGGTCACAGAAGAATGCTGTTGCTTCTTCAGTCTGCCTTTCTGTACACTTCAGGACTCACTCACCAGTCAAGGAATGGCACCATAGAAAATGGGCTGGACTCTTCCACATCAGTCATTAATCAAGAAAATGGCTGACCAACTTCCCTACAGGCAATCTGATGGAAGCATTTTCTCAATTTAGATGTCTCTTCTCAGATAGGTCTAGCTTGTGTCAAGTAGACAGAAAAAATAAAATAAAAATAAAAGAAACAACACTGTTCTACTCACATTTGGCTACCATGATAAAACATTGCCCAAACCAACTTAAGGAGAAGAAAGGATTTATTTGAGTTATACATCCCAAACACAGACCATCATTTAAGAAACCTTAGGACACCAACACGGGAGGCTTCACCAGAACCGGCTTTTGCTTTGGTCTATGCTGTTGGTTTGCAGGACACCAAGAGCAAGCGAGCACACTCTTCCCAGCAGCACCTGAGGGTTTTGCCATTGTAGATGGGTCTAATGTGATATGACAAGACCAGAGAAATTGGATGTAAATTTACATTTTTGAATATGCTTGTTGTTTCACATGAGGCATTTAGGGTACTCAGCTCCTTTTGTAGTTTTTATTTTTTACTATTTAAGTTTGGAAATGATGCCAAATTTTTGCATTTCTTTAATCAATGTCTTCTCCTTGGTGATATATATTGCATTATATATTGATGTGTGTATTAATATATACCAATATGTGTTACACTTACAATATACAAACACATATAAGTGAGGGGTGAAACAGTAGCTTACACTCCCTAGCCTCTGCAGAGAGAATCTCTGTGGAGCAGAATCTCAGTGTTGTGATGTACAGAAATGGAGAAGAGTATTAAACCACATTTAAGAATTTAAAAAAGAGAAGAAAGAAAGAAACCTTAGGACAGAAACTCAAGCAGAGGGCGGTGGTGGCATACACCTTTAATCCCAGCACTTGGGAGGCAGAGGCAGGAGGATTTCTGAGTTCGAGGCCAGCCTGGTCTACAAAGTGAGTTCCAGGACAGCCAAGGCTACACAGAGAAAGCCTGTCTCGAAAAACCAAAAAAAAAAAGAAAGAAACTCAAGCAGAAACAGAGCCAGGAACCATGGGGAGCTGCTTACTGGAACCATGGGGGGACTGCTTACTGCGTTGCTCTCCTGGTTCACAGTGAGCCACCTTCTTAAACCTCAGGGGACCACCATCTTACAGTAGTCTATAGCCCCCACATCAATCAACAAGAAAGTGCCACACAGACATTGCCTGATGACACCTCCTCAGTTCAGGTTCTCTCCTACCAGGTGACTCTAGCTTGTGTCAAGTCGACAAACACTAGCCAGCACATCGCCCCGAAGCTCCTGTGTTGCAGGAAGGTTTCGTAGTGAACCAGTAGTGCGGTATGGATGGAGGTGGAAGCTGTCGAGAGGTGAGGCTCCATTAGACCTTAGCGCAATCCTGAGGGGAGTGCTGATCCTCAGGCTTGTTCTCCTTTCTCTCAGCCACAGTGAGAAGGTCACTGTGTCATGGGTTCCCTCCAATTATGCTCTGCTTCACCATAGACCCTGCCGTAGTTAGGGTTTCACGGCTGTGAACAGGCACCATGACCAAGGCAACTACTATAAGGACAATATTTGGTTGGGGCTGGCTTACAGGTTCAGAGGTTCAGTCCGTTATCATCAAGGTGGGAGCATGGCAGCATCCAGGCAAGGAGGAGCTAAGGAGGAGCATCTTCATCCGAAGGGTGTTAGCAGAATGCTGACTCCCAGGCAGCTAGGAGGAGGGTCTTAAAGCCCACACTCACAGTGACACACCTACTCCAACAAGGCCACATTCACTCCAACAGGGCTAATAGTGGCACTTCCTGGGCTGAGCATATACAAACCATCACAAGACCCAAACCAATAAAGGAAGATTATTATGGCCTAAAACTTCTGAAACCATGAGCCAAAATAAACATTCCTATAAATTGTTCATTTCATGTATTTTATTTATAGTAGCAGAAGGCTGACTATAGTAATTACTTTTCTCATGGAGACCAAAACAAAACACACAAAAAGGGGGTGGGGTGGGGCTGCATAGAGCCAACGCTGTCCTGATTGTGTGTGGTTATTAATATAGCACAGCCTCCTGAAGGACCCCAAGGCACCGACCCATGGAAATGGTGAGGCTCAGAGGGATGGCAAATATCTGCTCTAAATGTGTTGACTAACAAACTAGCTAAAACCAGTGTGTTTAGAAGCTGTCAACCACAGCTCCTCCTCCCTGGTATGGATTCCACCTCAAACTGCTCCAATACAGAGACTTCCAAACCTAGACCAGCTAACCCCTCTTCCTGGGCTGTACATAATAAATGCTGTGAACCCATGTGGAGAGAGAATGCACTCCTATAAGTTGTCCCCTAACCTTCACAGGATTGCACTCGCACATACATACAAATGAAACAAATAATGCAAGAAAGAAAATTAAATATAAACTTGTTGCAGAATTTTAACAGGACGGTTGCATCTGGCAGGAGTCAGAGTGATGGCACCTAAGTTTTAAAGTAGGCTGAGAATTTATGGGGCTGTTCTTAAGGATTCTCAGAGCCTTTGCACTTCTTAGGCAGGAGACAAGCCTGACACACCAGGGAGTCTCCCATGGCTGAGAGTTGCTTAGGTTACCGGTCTTTCGAGATAACCCCTAGGTCAGATAAGAAATTTGGTATTTGGAAACTGACTTGCTAAAGGTGCCTCGTGAATAACAATAAAAATCTTGGAAGCTGCCAAGATTCAGTTCTGCAAAGGCTGTTCCCTGCTGCTGAGAAGCAGTGTGTGTGAGTTCTCTCTGCTGCTGAGAAGCGCCCTGTGGCTCTTTCTTCAATCCATCAAACTACAAAGCCCTCCCACAGCCCTACCTAGAGGTCCTTTTCATTAAATAACTGGGTGATGTCATTCAACCAAGTTGACACAGAAAACACTCAATGGGAATGTAGGCTTAGATTTTTCAAAACCTGTTTTTAATAAAAGTTTAATAAGGGATGTTTAAGCATCCCTTCTATCCCACCTCCCACCAGAGATAGTGGAAAGGAAAGGTTAATAAGGCAAAGGAGGATGTGGACCTGTGTAGAAATAGTTCTCTGGACCAAATCCAATCTGCGTTGTCAGGATATCAACAGTTCAGTTCACACAAATCAGCAACTGCAGCTCGATCTACTTGCAAACACTATTCACAAATCAAGAATGGCAGACGGATCCAGAAGAAACCACAAAGCTCTGCCTATTGCTGACATGACCAGAAGCTGCCAGAACACCACCAGAAGTTTTTTGGTGCATTTCTTTCTATGAAGTCATGGCAAACAATAAACAACAAAGACTGATAAGGCCTACAAATAAATACCACCCAGTGTCGTCAGCAAAGCCCAACGTTAGCAAAGACCAACGATGACCAACAAAGAATGGCAAAGTATATCAATACCACCCAGCATCTTCCACTGTCTCTTGGGCTATATTTATATCCTTTCCAAATATCACATGTTCTCTCAAGCATCTGCTCTAGCAAAACATCGCATGCTCTTTTCCCAGGCTGCCTCCAGAAAAACAACATGTGTCTGTTCTTACTTAGCAAAACATCCTCCCGTGTGTCTGCTTCAGCAAAAAATCCTCTCATAAGATAGTGTTCAAAAAAAAAAAACAAACAAAAATCACATGACACAACTGAGTCTCCAAAGAAACCAGAAATTTCCAGTTTAGGGAAAAGAACCAGGTTAGGAAGAGGGTTGATTTGTACAAGGATCCATTTCTTAAGGGACCTTTTTCTATTATTATTATTATTATTATTATTATTATTATTATTATACATATTTTATGTATATGGGCGTTGTGTCTGCATCTGTATACGAGAAGGGGCAACAGATCCCATAGGACATCAGATCCTGTAGCAGTCGTGAAACACCTTGTGAATGCTGGGAATTGACATCAGGACCTCTGGAAGATCAGCCAGTGTTCTTAACCACTGAGCTGTCTCTCTAGACCCCAGGGTACCCTTCTTTAAGTGTTTCTTTTCTAGGTTGGGATAATTGATGTTTGTCAGGTTTTTCTGTAAGTTATTATCATCCAACCTAGAGGTAAGGAGAAAGGGAGAGAGAGAGGGAAGGAAGAGAAGAAGGGAATAAGGGAGGAAGGGAGGGAGGGAGGGAGGAAGACAGTAGGAGGAACATAGAAGACTTAAGGAGAGAGACTAGGTGAGGAATTTCCAGATCTGAATTGCTCTCAGTATGCCCTCAGGATTCTGTGTGGAGTTCCCTATCCCTCATCCCCACATACACCCCACCCCACCCACCTCTTAAACTGTTTTTCAGATAAGTTTTCCCACAAATACCAGACTGGACTTGAAACTGTGATCCTCCTCATGGCTACAAAAGTTGTCTGATTCCTGAGTGAGGTAACCCAGATCCAGAAAGACAGACACGGTTTGTACTCACTTCTAAGAAGATATTAGCTGTAAAGGACAACGTGCTACAGTCCACACCCAGAGATGCTAAAGATGCTCAAAGTGGGACAGATGGGTCTCCCTGGCAAGGGGAAATAGAAGAGATCCCAAGGGTGGACTCTGGACAGATACAACGGGAAGGAACAGGTGGGTGGGGGGAACACTGGGAGAAATGACTGGAATGGGGGGCACTTTGGGGGTGAGAAGAAATAACTGGAATGGGGGGCACTTTGGGGGTGAGAAGAAATAATAGGAATGGGGGGCACTTTGCGGGCGAGGTAGAAACTTAGTACAACGGAAACTCCCAGGAGGCCAATGCTACTGAAAATTCCGAGCATATGGGGCCTGAACCAGCCATTTTCTTTAACAGGCAAGGCTTCCAGTTCAGTGGTTGGGATACCAAGCCAGCCACAATACCTTCAGTCCACAATTTGTCTTGCCTGCAAGCTGTGTTGGGATAGGTGGCAAAGAACTTGGGGAAGTAGCCAGTTTATTACTGGTCCAACTTGAGATCGATATTATAAGAGGGAACCCATGCCTGACACTGCCTGGAGGGTCAGGAATCAGAGGCTAGGATACACCTAGGATAGAACAAAACATGACGGGCAAAATAAAAGAAGAATAACTAAGATAAAATAGAAGTTTCCTGAACCCCAATATTTAATGAGTATCTTTGACATCAGCCCATGCCCAGCTCTGCCCGGCCTGTACCTCTTCTGCTCACTGCCCCTCTTAGCCTGACCTCTACCCCCACACTTTCCCTCAGATCTCTGATGCTTCAGCCTCGACCCAGTGGGTTCCAGCAGGGTTGCATTATTTGTTCCTGCTCCGAGAGCCTTCAGTCTACCTAGAACCTAGGGTTCAAGAAGGAAGAAACTGATCTCTGCCAGGATGTTCGGCTGTTAGGAGTGGGGGAGGGGGGAGTAAGGGGGAAGGTGAGGGGAGGCGGGGAGGGGGGAGGTTGGGAGGACTGGGGGGGGGTGGGGTGGAGAACATTTTCAGTTTCCAAGCTCTGCATGCTGTTGCCCGGACGACTGTGCAGAGGAGCTAGAGAGATTTATCCGCCGCCCCTTAGCCTAGGAGGTGCACTCCTACTTGGAATCTCGCGACTCCTTTGTCTCCGGTTCAGGCAGAAACGTGAAATGCTGAGGACGTCCTACCTGAGCCTAAGACTCGGTCTCCTTCCTTCCCTTTAAGGTTGGACCCGCCCCTACTCACCTTGGCAGCCCGCCCAGGCCTGGAGGTGGCGGCTGAGGCTGGGAGGGATTGGCTGGTTCAGCCCAGCTCAACTTCTCACACAGCTTCCGGCAGGTCTGGTCGGAAACCCGGGACAAACCGTTTTTCGGAGAAGACAGGAGGTTGTGGAAGACTAGCTGCTCATAAGAGAAGGTGCCAGGGTGGAAGGCAGCATGGGAGAGTTCTGGCTCAGAACAGGGAGAGCTCTGCCCACAGCTGGGTTGGCTGTAGGGAGTCTGCTGACCTAGGAGATTTTTGGTCTCCTGGAAATTGCACCCATGGTGTACACTTCAGGCTGAGGCCCTCCAGAATGCTAACAGTCCTGCCTGTTGTCCCTTCTCCTGTTCTTCCTCTTCTCTCTCAATGTTCATTCCCAGCACTTCTTCGTGCGCTGCCCCCAAGTCCTCCCATCTATATCGCTAGCTATGTTCCTATCCAGTAAACGGGCCCATCCCCACCCCTCTCTGGAGCCTCAGAATTTCACCCTCTGCCTATTTGCCCTGCAGGATGCTACAGCTGAGCCTGTCCTGGCTGGGAATGGGGCCCCTGACCGCTTCTCCGTGGCATCTACTGCTGCTGGGTGGGGCCTCTTGGATTCTAGCCCGAATTCTGGCCTGGATCTATGCCTTCTATGACAACTGCAGCCGCCTCCGTTGCTTCCCTCAGCCCCCTAAACCAAGCTGGTTTTGGGGTCACTTGGCCTTGGTGAGTGTGGCAGTAGGTAGGTCTCTGGGTAGCTGTGTTCCCAACGCGTTTGGAAAGGTTCTTGTGGAACTTGGGTCAGGAGAGGCATGGGACACAGGACAGTGAGGGAAGATGTAGGGAGCCCTTCTCTCAGCCCCAGCAACCACTCCCCTCCTGTCCGCCTCTCCAGGATCTGAGGCCTTTCTCTTTTCCTCTCTTTCTTGCTCCCAGCCTGCTTTAGGTCACATTATGATCAAGACTCATAATTTGAGGTCTCTTCCCCTCATTTATGCATATCTTTCCTACCCAGGGGCTCCCAGGATGGGCAGCACAGAGCAGGACAGCCCTAGTCCATTCAATTTCCACCGAGGAGTTTGAGCCTTCAGTGCATGCCCAAGGTCTGGCCCCTGCCTAGTCCATCCTTTCCTTGGACTAGTGTCTGTACCTCTGTGGTCTGCCATTTGCCCAGGGACTCTGATGGGCAGAGAGAGATGTGGGTGGTACCTCTTCCCTTAAACTCCTCAGGCCCTATGCCTTCTTGCTCTTCACTCTCAAGAAGCCTCAGTGGGCTCTGTTTTCTAGTTTGAGCAATAGCTGAGCTCTTTTGGTTTTGTTTGCGGTACTGAGATGAAGCAAGCTCTCGGCCACTGAGCTGCATCCCTGTCTGAATGTGTTCTTTTTCACAAGGGATCATCCTGGCCTCTCCTCTCCGGCATCATTCCTTGTGCCCCTTGCTCCATGCTGTACTGGTTCCCTACTGCCAGAGTCACGCTTGGCATTTCAGTGTCACCTCCAATGCCAACGATTCAAGTGCTGCTTCCTCCCACAGCCTCCTTTCCTCCCAAAATCCGTATTCACCTTTGTCATTCCAAGTCTCTCAGGACCCTCTTCCTCTCTACATCACAGTCCTGCTGCTTCCTGCCACCCTTCCTGATCAGGTAGAGCTCTGTAGAACAAACCAACAATATGTGCACACATGTGCAAGCAATGCACACACACACACACACACACACACACACACACACACACACGATTTGTTAGAGTGGCTTACAATCAACAGGACCTAGATAGTTCAACAATGGCTATCTGAACCCTGGAGAGAACATGGTAGTTGCCCAGGCTGTGAAACTGGATGCCTCAGCAAGCCCATTCTGATGCTCAAAGGACTGAAAGTTCCATAGAAAATTTTGATCTTCACGTTAAAATGGAAGGCCAAAGAAGCAGAAGTTAATGTCATTAAAGATGGATGCATTCAGCTGGGCAGTGGTGGTGCATGTCTTTAAGCCCATCATTTGGGATACAGAGGCAGGTGGCTCTCTGAGTTCAAGGCCAGTCTGGTCTTTAGAGTGAATTTCAGGACAGTCAGGGCTACACCTCAGAGACCCTGTCTCAATAAGAATAAAAAAATAAAGAAGAAAGAAAGAGAGAGAGAGAGAGAGAGAAAGGAAGAAAGAAAGAAAAGAAAGGAAAGAAAAGAGAAAAAGAAAAATGATAAATGCAGTAATATGCAAGGAACAAAAGACCGGCCAGCCAGCAACACTTTTTTTCCCCCATTTTTTTATCTGAGCCATCTGTCAGGAAGTGCCACCCACTCAAGATCTTCTCCCATTAGTTATTTTTTTTGGGGGGGGTCTGGAAATATCCTCACAGACCCTTAAGGGTTGCCTCTTAATCCCAGACCTTGTCATATTTACAATCAAAATTAACCATCACAAGTCCACACCTTGTCATCATAACCCCAACCACATTCCTTCTGACATGGTTAATTTATCCATATCAGTACAATAACAAAATCAGAATTCCACCTGATGTAACTATCCTACATACAGTCAATACTATGCTAAGCCTCTTGAAGAATACTTAAGTCTTTGAATAGTCCTTAATGTAAAAAATGATAATGCAGATTTACAATACTTAATTACATTTACATTGTGATAGTTACAGTGTGATAATTACAATTAACATTGTGATACATTGTAAAGGAATAGGAGAAATGTCTGCTTAATGTATATGTATCTATGCACATATTTTTAAAAATTAATTTAACTGTGTGTGCGCGTGTGTGTGTGTGTGTGTGTGTGTGAGCATTCCCAAATGTGTGCAAGTGCCCTCAGGAGACAGGGCATCAGACCGCCTACTGTAGCTGGAGTTGTAAGCCACCTGGTGTGGGTAATGGGTACTGAACTCTGTTCTTCAGGAAGAGAGTTTTCTTAACTGCTGAGTCACTTCTCCAGCCCCTGCAGAAACTTTAACAAAGTGGGAAAGACCTACTCATAACAATTGCAATCTTTGTTTCTTTAACTTGGCATTAAAGTCACATGGCATTAGCTATTTTTTAAAGATTTATTTTTAATTATATGTGGGAGGGGATATAAATGAGCGTAGGTGCATGCAGAGTCCAGTAGAGGGCATCATATATACTGCAGCTAGAGTTACAGAAGGATGGATGTGAGGGGCACAATATAGGTATCTTGCTAGGTAGAAGAAGATGAGATTAACCACTGTGCCCCATTTTTTAAAGCATTTCTAGCTTAAATTCCCAGCAAGACTCATGGTCTGATATCCCCTGCTGATTAGATTTTCTTTGCAGATAGTTAGAATCTTTACCTTGGATGAACTCACCCATCCATACTTTTTCATTTCTTCTCCACAGCAATGTTAGAGAATGTGATAAGACTGGAAACTACCCTTTCACCTTCAACATACCTCCTATGACCTATACCGACCTTTGCAGGTCTGTCTACAAGACCTGGTATTTAGGACCTTAAAGAACAGAGCAGACTATAGTCTAATGCTGTAGACAGATTTAGTTCAGTTTCAGTGTGCTTTTATACACAAATAAGCAAAGAAAAAATGCTCCAAGGAAGGTTATTTGAGTTCAGAAAAACATGTAAGTCAACATCAGGAAGCACATACTAAATACAATAGAGCAGCTCTTTCCCACAACTTTCTCAGGACAGAACAGTTTAACTCCAGCACTCAGAGTGTATCTGGTAAAGCCTGAGTGCAAGGAAGAAGGCCAAATACAGACTCAGGGTACACTGAGAACAGCACTCATCATATCCAGACTGGTTTCCATGGCAATGCTCTGACATCCAATAAAAATAAACATGTCAGTCGGGCATGGTGGCACATACCTTTAATCCCAGCACTTGGGAGGCAGAGGCAGCCAGATCTCTCTGAGTTTGAGTCCAGCCTGATCTATAGAGCAAGTTTGAGGACAGCCAGGACTGTTACACAGAGAAACCTTATTTTGAAAAACAAAAAAAGAAAAAAGGTCTCATAAATTGAATGTAAATGTTTGCCGCAGGAGGCGTGAAATCATATCCAAGAACAATCCAGGGGACAAAATGCATCTGAGGTCAAAGGCCCTCTGCTTTCTCCTGGAGCCTCTCACAGTTCCCCAGGCATTGTTCACCATGGGTCATTCTTTTGGCCATTTTCTGATGACCGCCTTCTGTACAAAACCTCGCATTTGCTTGCTCAGCCATCTTCTGTGGAAGAAGCGCCTTCATCAGTTGCTTCCTGTTCTCTCTCTGCTTCTTGTCATAATCAGCCTTGTGATCCCCAGGTTCCTGGATGGCGTCCCATGCCATCTCTCTCCTCACTGATCTCCACTACACTGACTTCTCCATCCTCCAAGAGTCTCCATTTTTAGTTGCAAGATGGCACCCACCCCTGAGCTCTCTGTGGATCCCAAGTGTCTAGTGCTGGCTTCTCCTTCCCTAACCTTTGCAGAGTTCATTGGAGCCCTAACCTCTCCTCCCTCTTCTCACTTTCCCAAGGCTGCATCCTTGCCCCAGGTTCAGCCCCTAAGTTGGCCAGCGAGTCCCTCTTGAAGTGAGGTCCAATTTCACATCTTTCCTGAGCCTAGGTATCAGGATGTGAGTGTGTGTGTGTGTGTGTGTGTGTGTGTGTGTGTGTGTGTGTGTGTGTTTTAACCTCAGTACAGGGAGGCAGAAGGGTGTGCTGGGGTTGAAGTAAAATTCGCTATAGGAGCACACTGAGTGGAGATGAGTGACAGTTATTGAATGAGGGGGGAGGGGAGTGAATGAATATCAGAGTCGGGAAGAATCCAATAGAGACAAAATGACAGATGCAAGTATGCATAGGGGAGGAGGGAGAAAATGAGAGATGCATGTATACACAAGGGAGGAGGGAGAAAATGAGAGATGCATGTATGCACAGGGGAGGAGGGAGGAAATGAGAGATGCATGTATGCACAAGGGAGGAGGGAGAAAATGAGAGATGCATGTATGCACAGGGGAGGAGGGAGAAAATGAGAGATGCATGTATGCACAGGGGAGGAGGGAGAAAATGAGAGATGCATGTATGCACAGGGGAGGAGGGAGAAAATGAGAGATGCATGTATGTACAGGGGAGGAGGGAGAAAATGAGAGATGCATGTATGCACAGGGGAGGAGGGAGAAAATGAGAGATGCATGTATGCACAGGGGAGGAGGGAGAAAATGAGAGATGCATGTATGCACAGGGGAGGAGGGAGAAAATGAGAGATGCATGTATGCACAGGGGAGGAGGGAGAAAATGAGAGATGCATGTATGCACAGGGGAGGAGGGAGAAAATGAGAGATGCATGTATGCACAGGGGAGGAGGGAGAAAATGAGAGATGCATGTATGCACAGGGGAGGAGGGAGAAAATGAGAGATGCATGTATGCACAGGGGAGGAGGGAGAAAACAGATGAGCTGTAGAGCAATACATACACATTTTTAAGTTACATTACTAAGGAAGATGCTTCCATACGCTGTTATCACACACACTTGGTTTGGGTTGGTTCTTCTCCCTGCCCACTTCCCCCATGACCCCCTTTCCATTTGTCCTATTGCCTTCTTCATCCCCTACATTAAAGCCTTTTGTTTTTAGGTCTCATGGGCCTCTTCTGGTTTCCCAGCATGGTTACCCACATTTTCACACTTTCACCTAAGCACAGAAATTTAATAGTTAGAGGCTAGGATCCACAGAGAAGATACTGTATTCCTCTTTCTGAGCCTGGGCTACTTCACCTAACACAGCATTTCTCAATTCCATCCACTTCTAGGCAAAATGTAATTTTCTTTGTAGCTGAACAAAACTTGATTGTTTGTATCTCATATTTCTGTTAGCTAGTCATCTGTGGATCAACATCTTAGCTGATTCCATTTCCTTGCTCCTGTGAAAAGATCAGAGATAAACATGCATAGGCAAGTACCTCTGTGATAGAACGGGGAGCCCTTTGGGTTTATGCCAAGGAGTGATACAGCTTTGCCATATGGTACTTGTATTTTTAATTTCTTTGAGAAGCCTCCATACTGATTTACACAGTAGATGCTTTAGTATATGCATCATATCCACTACGGTACTAGGTAAAAATTCCTTTGCCCCTACATTCTCACCAGCATATATGTGTTTGGTCTGTGTGTCTGTCTGTGCACATATGTGCATTACCTCCAGAGACTGGAACAGAGCATTCCACAACAGAGTATTGTGACCTGCAGTGAGGGTGAGAGCATCCAGTGCTCCCAACCACTCAACCATCTCTCCAACCCCAGTCACTTGTTTTTGATGGTAGCTATTCTGACAAGGTTGAGGTAGAATCTCTAAGTATGTTTAATTAGTTTTTCTTTAATGGATAGGAACATTTAAAACTGCTTTAACATATTTCCAGGCATCACATTTCCTTTTGCATCTTATTTTGAGACCTGCCCAGTTTATTGGCCACTTACTGATTGGCAGGTGTGCAGGATGTTTAATTTTTCCTATCTTATTTTTCCAGATATTAATTCCTTGTCTTATATATACCTGGCATATACTTTATCAAGTTCTGTGCAGCATCTTTCCAATTTGTTGATAGTATCTTTTGCTCTATGGAGCTCTTGAACTTCATGTAATTCAATTTTTCAATTTTTGGGCATGTTTCTTAAACTTTTGGGGCTCCATTCAGAAATTTCCCACACATACGTTATCTAAAGTTCAGTTCTAGCTAATATATTTTAGCCCTTTATCATTTGTCTATCCTGTATCTTTGTGTCATCTATCTATATTATCTATTAAGTGTCACATCTCCAAATCATTTGTGTATATTTTCCTGTTCATTCATCAAGCCACTGTTTAAGATAAGAAACACACAGATGAAGAGAGTGAGGGGCACGTAGATAGAAATACGGATACAGTAAGGGACACATGTGAATGACCCGGCTGTGGCTCGGCAAGAACCACAGATCACTGATCAAGTAGAAGGGGTGAGAGAGGAGGGGAGGGACTGGCAGAGTGGGAGGACACCTTTCCGGGGATAGCAGCAGATTTCTCCGTTCCTAGATGAAGAACAACGAGGAGGGCATGCAGTTCATAGCACATCTGGGCCACTACTTCCGTGATGTCCACCTCTCTTGGGTTGGACCAGTGTACCCGATCCTGCGACTCGTCCACCCTAACTTCATTGCTCCCCTGCTCCAAGCCTCAGGTATCTCTCGAACACTGCTCTCTTCCCTGCTTCTTCTCCTAGTCCTTCTCACACCTACCCAGACCAAGCTAAGCAGGGTATGAAGCCACATGGAACAGATGTCACAACTCTGTCTCCAGTCTTAGGGATGACACTGGACAATATCTTGGGCCTCCCATAGTGCTGAGATCTGTTTGGGTTGTAAGAGAAGGAAGCCCAGTCTAATCAATAGAAAGGAAACCTATTGTCTGGGGGTGCAGCTCAGAAATAGAGCACTTGCCTGCCATGTATAAGGCCTTAGGTTGCATGCTTAGCATTTTAAAAAAAATGTAGAAGGGTCTATTGTTATTGAGGTCAGGAGGGTGGTCTCCAAGCACAAGGGGAGAAATGTAAATTACAGCAGTGGGAACCTTCACTTCCTAGTTCTTTTTCTTTTCTTTGTGGTGGTTTCTCTTTTGTGCTGTGAAAGATGACTGCTGGAAGCTCAGCGTCCGCAGAAAAGTTCATGTAGTCTTGGGAAATATTCTAGGGTCACTTTAAATTTGGTTTGAATTTCGTGAGAAGACTGGGTACTTCCTCTAATTGCTGTGGCTTGATCACCGAGGAAGTTCGCGTGGCCTGGCCACCTTTTCAAGTACTGGGATTGAGACTGGGAAGGTGTGAGGTGCTTGATCCAAGAGAATAGAAAGGTAGAGGCAGACTCCACAGCCGTTCATAAGTCACTGGAATCCTGAAGCCAATTCCACCCATCAGTGCAAATGCCAGTTGCAGACAGATATTGCATCCATAAGTTGCACCTGATTCAGATGACTTGTGACCTGAGAAGGCACTAGTTTAACATGTGTGGTTAGTTACTTTTCTATGTGATAAAACACTATGACGAAGACCACCTACAGAGAGAAAGGTTTATTCGGGGCTTACAGTTCCAGAGGGATGAGTCTCTTACTACTACAGTGTGCACATACAGCAGCAGGCAAGCATGAAGCTGAAAGCTGAGAGCTCATATCTCACACCATTAACAGGAAGAAGAGGAAGTTGGCGGTGGTGGGAGGCATTTAAACTTCAAAATCTACCCCCAGTGACTCACTTTTTCCAGCAAGGCCACATCTCCTAACCTGCCCCAAACAGTGTCACCACACTAGGGACAAGTATTCAAATGCCTGAGATATGAGGGGCATCTCATTTAAACCACCACAACCCTAAAACACTGCCTTACAGAAGAAACTGAGCATGGTGGTATGCACTTGAAATCCCTATACTGGGGAGGTGGAGACAGGTGGATCCTGGAGCTCACTGGCAAGCTAGCCTTGTCAAACTGGTGAATCCTAGGTCCCAGTGAGAGACCTAAAAACAAAACAGAACAAAACAAAAGCACAAAAAAAAAACAAAAACAAACAAAAAAGCAAAGTAGATGTCTCCAGAAGAATAATTCCTGAGCTTGACCTTTGGCGTCCACATGCACAGCACACACACATGCCATCCCCTTGTTGGAGTTTGGTCAAGACATTACCACAGATGTTGAGTTCTGTTAGTGTCTATGGTCTGTCTTTCATTCTTCTTACTGTTGCCTAGGCTGAAAGTAGTTACCTCAAAATAAACAAACCATTTACTGTGTATTTACAGATCTGTTTACAATGTGTAGCTTTCTTCCCTCAATATGGAGTGAAACTGTTTCCTTCTAATATAGAATATTAAGTCCCCCTAACCATCTCTTTCATCGCTACAATTTTCCACTGTTATTAACAATTGATATATCTTGCTGGGTGGTGTTGGCACACTCCTTTAATCCCAGCACTCAGGAGGCAGAGGCAGGCGAACCTCTGAGTTCAAGGTCAGCTTGGTTTATAGAGTGAGTTCCAGAGGACATCCAGGGCTACACAGAGAAACCCTGTCTCGAAAACCAAAACCAAGCAAAATAAAAGTTATATCTTATAAGACCCATTTGACATAAAAGCTTTTGTCCTATTTTTGAGTATCCAGTTGATTGTTAGCTTCATACCAGTTAAGGGAATCTTCCAGTACAAATCTGTATATGTCCAAGTAAAATAGTAAGTTATTTTACCAAAAAGAATGAAGAGGAGGAAGTTTAGGAAGGCTTTTTCATGGCCAGTAGGATTCAGGAGCCATGAGGTAAGGAAAGTCAGATCAACAATCTCTATCTTTTGTATATCAAAGACAATTTATTAACTATTTTAACTTTTTGACTGTTGAACTATTTATACTTTTTTGGAACAGTAGCAATGATTTTCTTTTCTATTTTCAGTTTTTGATATGAAGGAATTTGAGGTGAAAAGTCTCTGTGTGTGTGTGTGTGTGTGTGTGTGTGTGTGTGTGTGGAGAGAGAAAGAGAGAGAGAGAGAGAGAGAAATACAGATGTAGATATAGATATGGATATTTATGAAAGAAATATAAACAACATACACCAGGAGCCCAGTACAGGAAACATTTAGTTGGTTCCATGTGCCCATGAGCATGAACAAATTTTTTCATTTGTTTTGTTTTTGAGTTTAGAGCTCCTCTCTTATTTTTCTCCTCTTTATTGGTAATTTGAGAATTTTGTACAATATATTCTTATCATATTCACCCTCCTCCAATTCCTTTCCAATTTAACTCCTTCCCTAAGCACCTAGCACTGTGCCCTCTCTCTTTCAGAAAAGAAAATGCCATCAAGTAGTTTGTGCTGTCCACATACATATACTCTTCTTTCTTTTCTTCTTTTCTTTTTTGGTTTTTGTTTTTTGTTTTTTGTTCTTTGTTGTTGTTGTTGTTTGTTTGTTTGTTTGTTTTTTAAGACAGGGTTCCTCTATGAAGCCCTGGCTATCCTGGAGCTACTCACTCTGTAAACCAGGGTGGCCTCGAACTCACAAAGACACACCTGCTTCTGCCTGCCTCATGCTGGGATTAATGGTGTGCACCCCCCCCCGCCTGGCTTGTGCATGCACTCTGGAATATGTGGGGACACACTCATGAGGGTGCAGAGAATGAAGACTGGGAAGACCAGGCATCTACATTACACCTTCTCCTCCTCCCAAGGCTCAGGGATCATTGCAGAACAGGGGCAGAAAGAGTGGAAGAGCCAGAGGTAGTGGATGACTGTAAGAAAACACTGGTTTTTCAGACCCAGAAGGGCGTTTGCACATATGAATTCACAACATTTGTGACTGCATGCACAAAACCTGTATACGCTCAAGCCAAACAAAATGCAAGCATGGATAGGGGATGTGGACACAATGTCTCACTCCTACCTGAGGCGCTGTGGGAACTGAGAGCTTCTGGGTGAAGGGGGGTTGCCCTCCTCCTCCTCCTCCTCCTCCTCCTCCTCCTCCTCCTCCTCCTCCTCCTTCAGTTAGGTTTGTTCATCTCATTTTGTGTGTAAGTGTTTTGCCTGCATACAAGTATGTATACCACATCCATGTTTCATTGCCCACAGAGGCCAGAATAGGGCATCCCTAGCATTGGAGTTATGGATGGTTGTGAACCCCATGCGGATGCTGGGAATCAAACTTGGGTCCTCTGCAAGAGCTAAAAGTGCTTTCATGTGCAGAGGCATGTCTGCAGCCTCAAAACAGTTTTCTTAAAGGTGTGGTCTTTGATGGATCACTCCGGGAGAAGAACCATTTTTTTAAAAATATTTGTTTGAACTGAGTGAGGTGGCACATACCTTTAATCTCAGCACTGAGGAATCAGGGGCAGTTGGACTTTGGTGAGTTTGAAACCAGCCTGATCTACACAGGACATCCCAGGCTTGTAAAGAGAGAAAACGAGGCCCTGTCTCCAAAAATAATTTTTAAAGGATTTATTTAATGTGTATGTATGTGTGTGCACACATGCACTCAAGTGCAGAAAACTGAATGGGTATTTGTGTACCACATATGTGTAGGTGCCTCTGGAGACCAGAACAGGGAGTCAGATGCCTGAAGCTGAAAAACATGTGGTTGTAAATCACATGGAATCAAATCCATGCCCACTACGAGAACAAGCAGGTGTTCCTAACTCGTGAGCAATCTTTCTATCCCTGAGAATCATTTACAAAACAATAACCACTTGACCAATTAATTTTGGAAGAACTGGCAGAAGTGATCCCATTTTTTCTTGTTGAGTTTGAGACAAGGTCTCACTGGGAAGCCTCACACTCATGGTCCTCCTTGTTAACCTCTCCAGTGTTTGGATTACAAGTATAGACCATCATGCCCAACACAAATTTATTTTTATTTTGTTAGCCTTTTGTCTTTGACCAAATTTTCTCATTTGTTTTGTTTTGGTTTCATGAAACCACTTCTGATTAACCATCCGGTCCTTTGGTCTCAGTTGTTTTTCATCACTGGGAAGGAATCTGTGCCAGCTGGCTTGATCTGATCTCACAATTTTTGAGGCAGTTAAGTGACAGATGTCAAGGAATTAGTGTCAACAAAACCCCTTATGGCCAGTTGTAACTGGCTAAAAGACACGCAACAGTCGTTCTAAACCTCTGGGGTTGCTATTCACATTTCATTATGACTCACAACAGCAACGATATTACAGTTTTGAAGTAGCAATGAAAATAGTTTTATGGTTGGGGGTCACCACAACATTAGGAACTGTATTAAGGGGTTGCAGTGTTAGGAAGGTTGGCAACCACTGGAACAGAGGGGCTGAGCATTTCACTTGAAGCCACTTGTAAATTCAACTTTGTTTGCTCTAGATGGTGTTCTGTCTCAAGCATCTTTTAAAGAACTGCTCGGTTTCTTTTATTTATTTATTTACTTTTAAAGATTTATTTATTTTATGTATCTGAGTATACTATTGTTGTCTTCAGACACACCAGAAGAGAGCATTGGATCCCATTACAGATGGTTGTGAGCCACCATGTGGTTGCTGAGAATTGAACTCAGGACCTCTGGAAGAGCAGTCAGTGCTCTTAACCACTTCAGCACCCCATTAGTCTTTTTTATTGGGAATTTTACTTCTGCAAAATATCAACTGACAGCACAGTTTAATGAGAATTAAAAATACAACCAATAGAAGTAAATATTTAAAGAAAACTAGTTTAATAAATAAGTAATAAATTAGAATCATTTGTTAAAAGTAGTTGTAAATCTGTTTTATTTAGACAGTTTCTCACACAACCTAGCTGACCCGAGTTTTGCTATGTAGCAAAAATAACCTTGAGTTCCTGATCCGTGTACGTTCATCTCCTGAGTGCTGGGATTACAAGTGTGCACAGCCCCACTTGCTTTATGTGGTTTTCAGACGACCTTGAGCCCCATGCATGCCAGACAAACAGTTTATCATCCGAATTACACCCTAGTCCCTGATTATAAATTTTATAGAGAAAGGCTAGAACTGTGGAGAACAAAAGAATTAAAATATCCCTGGTTAGAGTTTTGCAATATGCTCAGAGATCAGCAAAATAAAATTAGCAACTGGAACCATCTTAAAATAAACTTACTTATGAAGTTGAAAAGAAGAGGTTGGGGAACTGACTTAGTGGTGAAGAGCATTCACTACTCTTGCAGAGGACCTGAGTTCAGTTCCCAGCACCCACATGAGGTAGCTCACAACCAGATACAAGGGATCTGATGCCTTCCTCTGGCCTCTGTGAACACTGCACACGGCATACAAACGCACAAAAGTAAAAACAGAAGCAAATAATCTTTTTTTGAAAAAAGTTGTAAATAGATCCTTAAATGAGCCTTGAGTTTGTCAGGACTCGGTTTTTTAAGTAGTTAAAAGCCTGACAAAGTTAACAGAAAGCATGCCTTCGTTAAACATAAATTTTTATTTTTATACTTTTATTTTTTTAAGTTGGTTTTGTAAATGTTACAAGAACAACAATCAATATCTTAAGAGAACATCATTGATTTAACCAGAGAACTAGGTTTTAGTTGTACATTAACCTACTGAATTTTGACCTCAGGGATTTTAATTACCTTCAATCGCCATAATTGCTATCTTTAAAGAAGATTCTTTTCAGCCTGGCATTGATAGCACTTGTCTTTACTCAGGGGACAGAGGCAGGCAGATCTCTGAGTTCCAGACCAGCCTGGTCCACAAAGCAAATTTCAGCATAGCCAAGCTACACAGAGAAACCCTGTCTTGAAAAACAAAATAACAAATTAAAAACAAACGTTCTTTTCTACAACCCCTATGTGACTTGCTCTGATTTTGCGTTTCTCCCACTAACCTGGTTTTTTGTATTTATGTTTGTTTGTTTGTTTTGGCTTTAATTCTTTATATCATGAGACCCTGCAATACAACAAACAAATGTATCAGTCTCTTAAGAGACTATTCCATCAAAATTACATTTATGACATACAATATTACAGATTAATATTGCTCACCCACATTTTACTGACCTTTAAAATTCCTGCCTGTGCAAGACCGAAACAGACATAATTGCTGCTTAGATTTTTAAGAAATTCTGTTTTACAGATTTTTCCTTTGTTTCACTAATGTTTGAGGGTTACAGAATCTTACATTCCAGCAAGGGCTGGCTAGCTAACAAAGCCTTCAATGATCTCGTGTAGGGAACTCAGTGTATAAGCAAGAAGACATAAGAGAGGGAACCAAAATCGCTATGCCAACCCAGTAGTTACAGTAAGGGCTACAAAAGACATCTGTTACCCTCAAAACTGTGGGAGAGAGCAAATATCTGCCCTTTTACCAAATAATTAAAAGGTAGAGACTGTAAATCTACCACTCATTCATAGTCAAGATCTGTAAGGCCAGATGAACTTTTGTTGCAAACTGTTACAGATGTGTAATGATACATAAAAGCAATCACATTAGGACTGGTGAGCTGACTTGGCAATTAAAAGCGCTTATTAGGCAAGCCTGATGACCTAGTGCAATCTCTGGAGTCCACTAGGAGGAAAATGACAGAAGTGACTGTACAAATGTGTTCTCTGACCTCCACATAACTACCATGGCGTGCATGTGTGAGCGGACACACACACACACACACACACACACACACACACACTCGCAATAAAAATAAAGAAAATAAAATTTAAAAACAATTCCATTAATTCAGACTGCACTCTTAAGTGGAAACAAGGTAGGATACTTAAGGTAATATTTCCCTAGTTTTCACATTATTGACTAAAAATCATAATTTTAAAATAGTATGAAAATTAGAGGAACATCTAATTGCCTCCACAACTCCACCCCATAGTGTAAGATATACAGTGGCCAAAACTTTTATAGTAATATATTCTTTTCTTTTTCTTATCAGATAGTTAACTTCATCAGGACAATTGTCAGGATATTTCTCCCTAAGTGGTGGTCACCAGGAATGGCATTATTACACCCAATTTCCCATTATAACAGACAAAATTATGAACTAGGTCAAAACAACAGAACAGAACAGAAGAACAGTCCCTTTAGTCAGATGCCCCATGTGCCATAACCCAGAAGAAAGAGAGCAACTGCACTACAGCACACTTTGAAAGCAAAAGCCAAGCTGGACGGTGGTGGACACACCTTTCATTCCAGCACGCGGTATACAGATTCAGGCAGATCTCTGAATTTGAGGCTAGCCTGGTCTACAGAGTGAGTTCCAGGACAGCCAAGCTACACAGAGAAACCCTGTCTCCAAAAATCAGCCAACCAACCAATCAAACAAACAAAAGCAACAAAAACCAGAAGCCAAACAAGTTGTAACCCAGGAACAAAACTGGAAGTGTAGAACTTCAAGTTACTTTTGAAAGTGACGAAGAGTGTCAGGAGCTGGGACAATGAAAGTCTTCAAGTGACTGTAGGATCCCAGGTCTAGGCAGTCTTTGAGACTCCTTGGTAAGTCAGTGACTAACGACAGAGTCCGAAAAGAATTCCGGCAAAGGTACTGGAGGGCTAACCAGAGTACCGAGATTCATACTGCCTATCATCGAGAATGCCAGTGACAGGAAATTATAATTTAATCTTCAAATTGTGCTTTATTCAGAGAGTCCATAATCTGAGATGGCAGAGTTCTAACATTCTAAAACAATAACTGCTTTACATCTTGGCTCCAACCAGCACATTTATAGAGGAAGGGGCGGGCAGGGGAGATGGAGGCAAAGGAACAAAAGACTGGCATCCCAGGGCTCAGCCATGTAGTCACCCTCATCCCCGAGGGTCACGGTGTTGATACTGCTCTCCTTACCACGTCCTATGCTTCTCCATTACGGTACAGCAGGGTTCAGGCATTTGCTTGGATGTGTCAAGTAATGAGGGCCAAGGACTACCCATCCTCAAAGATACCACAGAGCGCTGCCAATTAGATCTACTCCTGCCCCCCTCCAGTCCCAGGCTCAATGAGACACAGCTGGACCCATCTAGGCTCCAGTGGAGCATCCCCTGTGACTCTCAGCACACACTCTTCCTCCAAAATCACCCTCCTGCTTCAAGTCCCAATATTTAAACGGTTTGGGAAAATGAATAAATGGGGAGTCCTCCACATGTCATGTTGCCAGGTAACCGAGGGGCGGGGAAGGCCTGGCTGCAGCCAGGTGACTGCAGAGGTGGAGTCCAGCCAGAACTTAGGGGCCTGGCTACACGTGACTGAAGGCTACAGGATTATGGAGTTGGCCTTGTCTCACACCAAGGTCCCACATTTCCCTCAACCTCGGGCTCCTCACTCAAGAATTCTCCATCTTGCCAGAATGCTATTGTAGGTGACAGGAGATAGGAAATGTCTGGGCTATATCTACATCACATTTGGGACATGGATCATACTTAATTTACATATTTAAATCTTGTCTGGGATGTATCTGAAGGGCACAATTTGATCATGCCAGACTGCCAAATGTTCATGATAGACTATTTTGGGAAGTAAAGGAAGACCATGTGTATTGTGTCCATGACAGGCCATGATAACACATGTCATATGTCCCAGGATGCGTCAGGTGAGATTAGAGAGTTGCTGTAGACAACTTGTCTCTGGCAAGGCCTGTAGAGCATTGTGCTGGGTTCAAATGTGGAAGATGTGTTAGACAAAGTAGGGTCCCCATGAAGGCATGATGGGGCATGTGCACCATGGTAATCTGACCTTTGCTCTACCTGCTGCTGCAGCCTGGTCTGGTCCCTTTCGGTTTCCCTGCTTATCCCTGCTTTCTATGTCTCTGTCCCCTCCCTGTCATGCTGAGTTTGGAGGGGGAAGTGCACAGCTGTGGCTGAGGGTCCCTGCCCCTCCTAAAGTTCATTGCCTACCTTTTCCATGGCTCCCGATTGTCCTCCTCTGTGTCAGCTGCTGTTGCACCCAAGGAAATGACTCTCTACGGCTTCCTGAGGCCCTGGCTGGGTGAGTATCTGAAAGTGGGGGCCGAGGGACTCCCTTGAGGGTTAAGGGAGGGCACTACCCTTGTCTGTTGTCATGGTTGCTCTCCCAGGGGATGGGCTCCTGGTGAGTGCTGGTGAGAAGTGGAGCCGCCATCGCCGACTGCTCACACCTGCCTTCCACTTTGACATCCTGAAGCCCTACATGAAGATTTTTAACAGGAGCGTGAACATCATGCACGTGAGTTTCTGGAACACAGGCCCACTGGAGCCTTGCAGAAAGGGATGTGATTTCAGAGGTAATCTGCGGTGTGGGTCTGCTAGATGCCTTTGGGACCACAAGTTTGCCCCTCCCAGCCTTAGTTTTTCTTTCTTTCTTACTGTCTGTCTGTCTGTCTGCCTTTCACTTTTTTTTGAGACAGAGTTTCTCTGTGTAGCCCTGGCTGTCCTGTACCTTGCTTTGTAGACCAGGTTGGCCTCGAATTCAGAGATCTGCCTGTTTCTGCCTCCCAAGTGCTAGTATTCAAGGCATGTGCCACCACCACTCAGAAATTTTCTGTCTGTAAAGTGGGAATAATGATCTATACTTAAAGCACAGAAGAGATTACAGCGTGGAGTCATGCTCCCAGCACACAGACGGAGCTCAGGAGGATCTCTTTCTGTTCTTGGTCACAGAAGCTTCGGAAAGTCAGCACACATTAATGTTGTGTGCTGCACAGTAGCTCTGTCTCCATACCACACCACTTAAAGCTCACTTGCCTTAAGCTCTGCATGGTGAGCAGTACCTTTGATCCCTGCACTTGGTGGATGGAGCAGAAGTACAGTGAGTTCATGGCTACACAACAAGACCCTGTCTCAAGCAAACAAGGTCTCGTGTGTAGCTTGGTGCTAGAGCGCCTGCTTAGCATGCCCAAGCCCTGACTCCTATCCACCATTAAAAACAAAAGAAAGGGGTGGTGGTTGGTGTTGTTGTGTTATTTTGTTTGTCCTGGAACTCACTATGACACAGTGACTATGTAGACCAGGCCTCCAACTCAGAAAGATCCACCTGTCCCTGATGAGATTAAAGGCATGCAACACCAAGACTAGCTCAGAAAAGAAGTTTTTTAAAAAACAGAAAGGAATAACATCACTGGATTTGGTGGACCAGCTAGATTCATTCTGGCTTTTTATCTTCCCTGAGAGAGTCTGGGTTTCCTAGCATGGAGAGACCTAGGAGAGAGAAAGAGAGACGGAGACAGAGACACAGTCAGTCAGAGAGAGAGACAGAGACAGACAAGAGAGACAGAGAGAGACAGAGACACACAGAGACACACAGAGAGACACAGAGAGATAATGTCAGTAAGCAGAAACTGAGGGTCAGAGAGGTCAGAGAGTATGCCAAAATTCACCAGCACTAAAAGAGTATAAGTAGTGTATAAGTAAGTATAAATATAAGTAGTGAAGCAAATATTTAAGTATGGTTGTGGAGCAAAACATCAGATTAACTTAGTTATTACTAAAGGTTTAAGAGGTGGGACTGAGAATAACACAGTGAGCTGAACATAGAAGGTGGGCTTGAACCCAGGGCTCCTGCCTCCCCTCCTTGCACGTTAGACTCCTGTGATAGCACCTCTGTGTTTACTCACATCTGGCCCACCCTGGGTGCAATGCTTGGGGCAGAGCACCAGAAGGCTGGCTTTGAACAGGGTAGGAGACTATTCTGGTGTTTGGAGTGCAGTGATGCAGAAAGAACCAGACTCAGCCCAATCTCACACCACTTCTCTGGCCAGGCCAAGTGGCAGCGCCTGGCCTCCAAGGGCACTGCCCATCTGGACATGTTTGAACACATCAGCCTGATGACTTTGGACAGTTTGCAGAAGTGCATCTTCAGCATCGACAGCAACTGCCAGGAGTGAGTCTCTCTCTGTCTTTGCCTGGGAACCCTAGCCCTGGGCCACGGGAAGAGGTTGGGGAGACTGTAACTGGCCAGAACAGGCGGCCTATAACTGACAGCTGAGGACAGTGAGAGGAGAAAGTGTGGTCCTTCCCGGGAGGTGGATTGTGGGATTATAGATGAGCAGTGTCCTTCACAGGCAGTTTGAACAACGTCTTGGAAATGAGGTTGAGGTGGGTGGTAGTTTTTTGTGTTTTTGTTTTTGTTCTCCTGTTGAGACAAAATATCTGAGCAAAACAGCTTAAGGGAGAAGAGATTGCTTGAGCTTGGTGTCAGAGAAGAGATTGATTGGTGTCAGAGATTTCAGTCCTTCCTTGTAGGGAAGGGTGTGGCCGGGCACCTCCACCATAATGGCGAAGAAATAGAGTAAAGGTTGTCTGTGCTTGGAACCAACATTTCACCTCCTTCCCCTGTTGTCTGCATGAATCTCCACCCAATGGAATATGACCACGTGCCTGGTAGGCCTTTACCCACTCAGTCAGTCGTCTCTGAAATAACCCCACAGACACAAATAGACGTATGCTTCAATAAACTCCTAGGTGTGTCGTGAGCAAATAAAGATGATAATCAAGATTGACTGTTACTAATCCCAGTAGAAGAAGGGGTCATGGGCACCTAGTCCCACCCATAGCCAAAGAGCTATTTCAATTGGTACCTTCTGGGAAAGGGAAAAATCAGTTTTCTTCAATGGAGTAACATTGGGTACAGCTGCCACACTTCCAGGAAGGAGTAGTAATAGGTCAGTATAAATCAGACTCTATTTTTGTGCCTGTGTGTCCTTTTGTTTCATTTTTTTTAAGAGAAGAAAAACAAGTTGGGTGGGTGAGGAGGTTCAAGAAGGAATTAGAGGAAGGGAAAGAATATGATCAAAAGTGGAAATAATTAATTAAAAATATTAAGCATTGTCAGGAGGCGATGGTGCATGCTTTTAATTCCCCACACTCAGGAGGCAAGTGAATCTCTGAATTTGAGGCCAGCCTGTCTACAAAGTGAATGCCAGGATAGCCAGGGCTATAGAGCAACCCTAAAAAAATAAAATAAAAACAAAACAAAACCATGGAACTTTTCATTTTTAGAAAGGATCTCACTACATAACCCAGGCGGGCCTGGAGGTTCACAATTCTGTCTCCTTTTCCCCAGTGTTGAGTTTGTAGCATGAACACCATGTCCAACTGGCAAGTAGATGTTAAGGATGTTGAACAATCACTCAGAAGGATGTGGACTTCTCTTGAGTTTTCCAGGCAGCCCTAGGTATCTAAGAAGATGAGAGTTCAAGTCACAGTTGAATTTGGATACCAACTCTTTAGAGGACTGACAGTCAGATAGATATATACCTTAGGATCCAGAGAGGGAAAGATCTGAGCGTGGTGCCGAAAACAGGGTACATCTGCAACTAATCAAAAAGAAACCGCAGAAGCAGATGTTGAGTGAAAGAAAGATGAGAACAACGCCCAAGTCTACCTGGAATCGGGGGCATGGGGCTCATAAGGAGAGGCAGAGAGAAGTACTCTCAGAGGGCACTTTTGATGGGTAAGGTGTCTTAGTCCTGCATCTTTGCCTGGGGGTCTTCTGGGGATTCACGTGTTCTAAGGCTCTGCTTTCTCTCTTGCCTGCCCTGCAGGTCTGACAGCGAATACATTGCTGTGATCCTGGCGCTCAGCTCCCTCGTAGTGAAACGACACCGCCAGCCCTTCCTCTACGCAGACTTCCTGTACTACCTCACTGCTGATGGGCGGCGCTTCCGCAAGGCCTGCAACCTGGTGCACAGCTTCACAGATGCTGTCATCAGGGAGAGACGCAGCACCCTCAATACCCAGGGTGTTGATAAATTCCTAAAGGCCAAGGCTAAGGCTAAAACTTTAGACTTTATTGATGTTCTCTTGCTGGCTAAGGTGGGTTTTTCTGGGAACTAAGTCACATGGATCTCAATTTCAACATTAGATAAAAGTTGAACTTAATCTAAAAACTTCTAGTGAGACATAGACAGTGATTATAAAACGGAGGTTTGGGTTAGAGATAAGTTTTAGAGGTGACTCTGCTGAATGCTGTGGAGAAGAAGCCAAGAACAGCAGAAAACCATGGAAAAAACTGTGAGGCAGACTCCGAGGCTGATACCACGGGCCCTGAGTGTGCAGTGCCTGTCAGAACTTGTCGAAAGACAGACTCAGGAGTGCTCAGACACTGTATGAGTTGTGGTCATCCTTTGTGTACAGGATGAACATGGTAAGGGGCTATCAGATGAGGACATCCGAGCAGAGGCTGACACCTTCATGTTTGAAGGTGAGGGTCCCTGCACAGGACTAACGAAAGGATGGGGAATGGTTAGTCCCTGGTTCATCTGTTGGGGGACACCCAGGATATCTCCATTCCTTCCATCCACCCCTTCCTTTCCCATCCTTCCTGGGGACCTCACTGTCCAGCCTGTGATGCTGAAGCAGCCCAGAGACACAAGCATTCCTGTCTATCCCTCAGGCCATGACACCACGGCCAGTGCACTCTCCTGGATCCTGTACAACCTGGCGAGGCACCCGGAGTACCAGGAGCGCTGCCGGCAGGAGGTGCAGGAGCTGCTGAGGGACCGAGAGTCTGAGGAGATCAAATGGTGAGCTCAGGTCTGCATGGTCTGTTCTATTGCCCTTGTCTTTGCCCCTGCTCCCCAGATGGGGAAAAGAAGTTCTTTTTTTTTTTTTTTTTGATTCCCTCCACCATTTCCTGGTGCTGAGCTCAGAGGGAGAGATAGCTAGCCTAGCCAGGAAGAGAAAGGCTGTATGCTTAGTGGTGGAGAGATCTGAAAGCCCATTTTTACCACCTCACTAGGCAACATGAGCAAGCTTTTATAAATCACTGGTATGCTCTGTAGATTGGGGAAATCTTCCCTACATTGCTGCTTGAAAAATTAGTGGCAGCATGAGGAGAGCAGATGCCACAAACACAAATTCAGAACTGCCCTCGTTCCTTTGCTTTTCTGCTTAAATGTGCATCTCCTCCCTGAGACCTTAGCTCCCCTTTATCTCCACTCTTCTCTGTTCAGTTCACACCTTGTGCTCAGTGCTGGAGATTCACAAGGATCTCAGTGGGTAAAAGTTATACGTCCCTTCATTCACGGAGAATGTTCACACCACTAAGTTCAAGGCCAGTCTGGGCAACATGGTGACATGGTGTAACACCTGTCTCAAAATAAAGCAGTACCAGTTTTTGAAGTAAGTTTGTCTTCATGTAGTCTAGGCTGGCCTCAAATCAATCCCTGCACCCATTCCTGAGTGTCAGCATTATAAAACTATGTCACCTTGCCAATTCCTAGATGCATTTTTAAGTTGGTCGGTTTATGATAGAATATTTGCTATCCTGCCCACACTGGTACCAAAATGAAGGACTTAAGTGATTATTCTGTTTCAGTCTACAGCTAGCATAAACTGATAAAGCAGAGTCAGGAAAAAAGAAGAAGAAGAAGAAGCCAAGCTGCTTAATGGTGAAGGAGATAGTCAGGAGGAGCCGCCTCTGCTACACCAGGAGGAAAGCATGCACGAGACAGTTTGACATGCTTAGGGGTCAGGGGGAGTAGCATGCCTGGATACTTGGGAAATGCACATGTGTGGACCAGGGAGGCTCCTCATGAGACTCGAGCTGGGAACACTATGTGTTTGAACTATTCAGCATTTGAGCTATAACCAGAGGTGTGTCTGCTGAAGACCTTTGGAAGCCACTATAGGAAGGCAGAA